>RBNI01001207.1:0-23680 GCA_003990745.1 Jimgerdemannia flammicorona | reverse complement strand
CCCCCCCCCACTCTCTCTTGATTAAAGACCACCATGCTATTTACCATCACCACTCACCCCCTACTCTGTTCACAGATCCCTTCTACCAGATGGCGATGTCACCCACTCTGGGGGCCCCAACCAACCCACCACCCTGTTAGCAAATCTCCCACCAACCACTCTCATCTTAACAGCTTCTCCTGTATACCCATCCTCTACTTCTCTTCAAATACAAAGAGCTAATGTCCAGCCAGCTCTACCTATACTACTAAAGCCCACCCTACAGTAAGCCATCCATTACCCACACTACTCACTAACCTAGATTGCAAATCCTCCCAGCACCCTTGCTCCCCCATCCAGCCTCCTCTTCACACCCAGCCAATCCCCCACTACTATCCAAAAGTTCTCCAGAACCTCACACTCTCCCAGCCAATGTTCTGGTATCTGCATAAATCCTACAACTTGCCCTATATTGTAACACTCCTCACAATCTAATTGGCCACCATCTATCAGATGACCAGCACAGAATTTCAACATGATATTCCTCCACAGTATTCTCTACTATACAATCCAGAACTTGGGTGGAAGTCACCTCCACATCTCAGCACTTCAGGACCAGACTCCTGCCCAGTCTCACCCCTCACTAATCTTCACTGCATGCCAACTACCTGGCCAAATATCCTTACCAAGTCCCCACTGACACTCCACTCTATCACCAATATCAAACTTAACAAGTAGAATACCCCCCAGTAGCAGTCTGTCCAATCTCTGCATAGCTGGTCTCCACAATATCTCCACCTCATTGCTCTTCCAGTGCAGGTCAATACAGTGTGCTCCATCTACCACCCCCCACCAGAAGCTCTTATACTGCAGCCATCGACTGTCATTCAAGCCCACCAGAGATAGAAAATCTCCCAATGATCCCCGAGGGGAGAATCTCATCTCCCACACCTTCTGTATCAGTGGCACCCAACCCCCTCCCTACAGTTCTACAGTCCTTTTAAACTGCCAAGCTTGCAAGCAGTGCAGCCTCTTAGGAAAATCCACAAGGCCTAGTCCTCTCCTAATCACTAGTGTTGCCAGAGTATCCCAACTGATCTGGGACCTTCTTCCAGCCCAAATCCAATCTCTAGCCAGCTTCATTAGTCTCTTTACCACCCAAGCTGGAAAGTCTAAGTAATAAGCCACATACTATAGCTTGGGGAACCAGTAGCCATTTCCAATTGACACCCAACCTACTAGGGAGATGTGGCGACCTCCCCAACCTCTAAGAGCCTCCCCCCAAATGGCCACCTTCCTCTCACACCACACTCATAGTAAGACAGATCTATATACAGAAAGAAAGATGCTCAGATACTGCACTACCTCTCCTGTAGGGACAATTGTTCCAATGATGTCCCCTCCCACTAGCCTATTCCCCAACACCATCATCTCACACTTATACTAGTTGAGTTTTGCTCCAGAGTATGTCTCATACCATTCTACTATCTCCTTAAGCACCTCAACATCTGCCATGGAGCCAATTCAACTACCATATCATCAGCAAAAGCCACAACCTTCCATACTACCCCATATATAGAAAGCCCTGCTATCTTCTTGTGAATTCTATCTATCAAAGGTTCTAATGAAAGATCATAAAGAATAGGAGACAGTGGATCTCCCTGAGGAACCCCTCTTCCCAAGAGAAATGCCAGACCCCAGTGACCATTACACATCAGAGTTGCCCTACTGCCCTCCAACAGACTCAATATAGAAGCTTGAAATCAGGGAGGAACACCAATCCTATCCAGTATCTTGTCTAGCCACACCTGCTGAACCTGGTCATAGGCCTTCTTCTGGTCCAGAAAGACCAGTCTCTCATCCAATCCACAAGCCCTTGCCCCTTTGATAATGCCATGAACTCAGGCTGTCCTATCTCTAATTAGCCTACTCCTAACAAAGCCCCACTGCTTCTCACCCAGCACCTGTTGGGTAACCTTCTGTAGTCTTGCAACAATTACCTTAGTCACCATCTTCCTATCTATATCCAGAAGCATGATTGGTCTCCAGTTCTTTCAATCCTCCCTCCTTCCCTTATCTTTATACAACAAGGCCACCTGCTCTAAGTCCTGCTTGCTAACTCACCCACAATTCATAAGAACATGGTCACAGAGGGCTGCCATTTCTCTTAACACTCCAGGGATCTTCACTATCTTCTTCCAAAAGTCTCATGGTAACCCATTCTCTCCTGGTGCTATCTCAAGCCTAGTTGCTGCTAGGACTCCCTAGACCTCCTCCTCTTGGACTGGTAGTATCAAGTCTCTAAGGCCCTCTATTGATGGCAGTTTCTACTCCTCTAGTATATCGCCAATCATCTCCTCATCTGCACTACCTTCTCTCCTCACTCTACAGACCTCTACACCTCTCCTTCAGTACTTCCAAGATCTGTTACATACTATGCACCATTTTCTCCTCTGTATACTGGACCCCATCCCATCAATGTCATATCCTCCTAGCTTGGAGGAGCCTTGACAAGTATCTAGTAGGTCTCTCTCACTCCTCAAGCCTCTGCTACCTTAGTCTGGCAGCCATTCCTTTCATACAAATCTCCTTCTCCTCTCTCAATATCTGTTGCAGCTCCACTATCTCCAATTTCACTCTCTCCAACCTCTAATCATCTATCTCTTCCAAAGAAATCAAATCAGTCCATTTCATCTGCAATCTAATCAGTCTATTAGAAGCACATCTTACTCTCTTCCTTCTCTGTCTCCCAACCTCCCTACTGGCACCTCCCCAATAAACCCTTACAGCCTCCTTCAACCTCATCCAACAGACACCCACAGAAGAACTCTCACATATCCAGCTAGTTATCTTCACTTGAATGTCCTCCACCCATGGGTCCCACAACATCTTCTCAGCCAGCAGAGAGGAGTTAAGGCACTAATGTCCAGGTCCATCTCTACTCCCCTCAAACTGCCCCCACCCTAACAGCCCCCAATGATCAGACCATGGGCACTACTCTACCTTCAGAGATCTCCACATATCTATACCCCAGTATTCAGCTATCAGAATCCAGTCAATCCTTGTATCCAGTCCATTCACCCAGTACATATAGACCCTCTTTTCACTCCACCATGTTCTGTCCATATCCCCTAAGGAGCAAAGATTCTCCACCTCCTCCTATGTCTCCAGACCACTACTCCTACCTCCCACACTCCTCTCTTTATCAGTTTTATCTAACTGCAGATTCTGCACTATATTAAAGTCACCTCCCAGAACATCTACTCCTTTCTCCAAGAGAATGCCCTTCTTCAGCAGACCCCTAATCCATACAATCCACTCACCCCTAGCTGCAGAGCAGTAGCAGAAGCCAACCCTCACTTGTTCCCACCCAGGTTGATGTCAATCTCCCCAGACCAAACAGTCACCCCAGCTCCTGATTCCACCCAAATCTCCTCTACCCCTCCTCACCAGAAATACCACTTTGCCAATCCAAGCAGTAGCTCCTCTCCATTCTCTAGTCTACTCTATCTGATTCTGCTCATCCTCACACTGCATATCCTGCAGTAAAATGAGATCAGCCTCCAATCCTTTAAGCTAAGTAAAAATGTTCTTATGCTGCCCAGATCTCCTTAACCCATTCACATTTAGAGAGAAAATGTTATACTGTTCATAAGGAATAATGTTAAATATCAATCTCATTCTCTACAAATCTGCATTCAACTCCTTCTGTACCAAGTCTAAGTTATATTTAGCAGCCAGTTCTCTCTCTTTAGCTACCTTTGCCTCCAGCCTAACCAGAAGTTCAGCCATCACCCTGTTCTCTTTTTCCTCGAAGTCCTCATGATACTCCATGCATACCTCCTGCCAGAGCTGCAAACTATGATGCTTTGCCCAACAGTAGGCAGTCTACTCACCAGCAATGACTGCTAGCTCAGCCTCTCTCTCCTGATCAACCTCATATCCCTCCTCCTCCAGGAGAATTACAAGCACCTCTGCCTTCAGTACCTCTACTACCCTATCTCCAGACAGAATCCTTGTCCAATACTCCTCACTCATCACTTGCAGGACCACCTCCCCCAACTTCTCAGCTGCGAAGTTATTATCATCTTGCTCATCTACAGCAGGTTCTCTACCTCCTTCCCTCCAGGCATCACAGGCCTTCCCACATCTAGCATTGTGATATCTGCCCCTACACTGGCAGTCTCATCCCACCCCTCCTCTAGGACATTCACCAGCTCATCCTCGCCAACTGCCACCATCTATCCTCCTTTCATCATATTAGAAACCCCAAAGTATACCTACTGAGCTCTCTGCATCAGCTCATCCTCTACTGCCCAACCCCTCACTACTAGACCCTATCTGACCAGAGGGGGAGTATTATCTAAGACTGGTTTCCAGACTTCAAATGTACCATTGGCAAATGAGTCCTTGTGTAGTATCTTCCCAGCTCTTTTCAGGCCCTCCTCTACATCTCCTCCTCCCTTACTGGCCCAGACACTTGTCTCTATACACTCAGACTTCTTAGTGCCCCCAGCCTTCATCTTTGCCCCTCCTTCTATACTCACCAGCAGCTCTCTCTGCCTCTTGTGCTCTTGAGCCCTCTCCCACTGCCTCTTGTCAGTGCAAATATGTTTTCCATCAATAATCCCCAGATGTGTCAACTTTACATACAACTTCCAGATCTTTGCCCTCTGCTCGACAGCACCACTCAACTCCTCCAGAGCCTCCAACAAGTCCTCCTCCTCCTCTTTACACTCTTTCACCCTCAATACCTTACAGATAAAAGTCCTCCACATTATCACCAAAGGCCAGTCACTCATCTTCTCTGTGGCCTCTTTTTCAGCCAGTCTAATCCTGATGTCTATGTCACTCATTCTGAAGGTGGTCCCCTCCCATATCTGGAAACCAATATTGACCACATCACCATATCCTACCATCACCTCCTCCACCCTCCTTCTAGTCTTATCCATCATCATCATAGGCACCCCCTTTACCAGAAACTGCACCACCCTGGGGTCCCACCTCAAGCACTGTATCATAGGGACCACCACCTCCCCTATAGTCACTCCAGACTTCAAAGCCTCCTCCAATGAGCCTGTCTCCTCAAAACCCACCTCCACCTCCTCCAACTCCTTCAGAAACTTCACTGAGGCTGCTCTAGCCACCTGCTCCGATATAAGCCTCAGAACTATCCTCACCATCACTGTCAAGCCCCTGAAACTGATTCAAACTCTATTTTTAGAAATGTAATATCTTAATGAAAATATATTCAAATTTTACAATCTATAGCTTATTAGATTTCTCTTATATAGAGAAATCTAACAAGCTAAGAGTTATTACATTTGGACATATATTTATCAGATTATTATATTTCAAAAAATAGGTTCAAATTGAATTTGATCTTTAATTTGATTTGACTGAATTGAATTTGGATCAAATTTGATTTAATTTAATTTATTGGGAGCACTATTTATACCAATTTATAGGAATTCTTAAAAAGATTTATAGCTAAGTAAGGAAGTGTCTTGAAGTAGAATTGGATTGTAAACTACTGCTACCAAGTTATAAGAGAGTACTTTATTAATGAAAAACTTCTGAGTAATAGTTGGTAGTTACTTAGGAGTGAGAAGACAAGAGAGTGGAGAGGGAGATCATTGGGGAGACTTGAGGTTATGTTTGGTAGAGTGTATTGATAATGAGTGGCTCACTGTTAGATGGGCTTTGGTAGTATGGGTGGGGTTAGCTGGACATTATCTATATGTATTTAAGATTAGAAGATAAATAGAATTAGAGGAATAAATAACATAGTGAAAAGAATTGGTAGTAGATATTATATCTGGCTAATAAAGAGAGTAGGGCTCCCAGAGTAGTTGCCATCACTATCTAGTGAAGATGATCTGTGAGAGAAGTAGTAGAAGGGTTGCAGTTATTAATAATTGATAGTGTTCTATTACATATATATATGGGGAGAGAGGGGGAGGGGACTTCTAGAGAGATTGAATAAAAGATCAGAATGTTGTATATTATATTAGTATAGATTGATTTAGTAATAAATATAGATGTCTAAAGAACTATATATATATATATATATATATATATATAAAGAGAATATTTTATTAAGATACTATTATATATAAAGGAGATCTACTATTATTAATCCTGTACACCCTCTCCTTAGAGCCTCTGTTGGATAGAATACAGTACAAGATGGGGGAGTTGAATATTCTTGAGATAAATTGGAAGGTGGGGGCTTTTGCTAATAATATAGTAGTTGGACTGGGCTCAGTTGAGGATGTAGCAGTACTGAAGAAGACTGTGGAATAGTATGAAGAGTGCTCAGAAGCTAAGCTTAACTGGCATAAGTGTGAGACTATAGTATGTATTAGGTAGAGGGATAGTGAGTAGAGATGTGATTGGAACAGTTGTTCCAGTAAGTAGTGCTCTGAATGGATGAAGTTGATTTGGATGAGATTCAATTCAGATTCATTAGGTGATAAATTTGAATTAACACAGATTCATCTTGTGATCTGATCCAGATTGATCTAGATTGATTCAGATTAATCTAGATTGATCCATCCAGATTGATCCATCCAGATTGATCCATCCAGATTGAAATCTTTAGTGACATCACCCTTTCTTTTGTTCATTTTCACTCTGTTTTTTTTTCCTGCTACACTTTGGTGACATCATCCTTTCTTTTGTTCCCTCTCTTCTTTTGTTCTTTCTTTATTCTTTTTCTTTATTCTTTTTCTTTCCTGCCATATCATGAGCAAACAAAACAGCAGTCCTTAATCATATATTGGTTCAGTCTAGTCTCTTTTTTACTCTATAATGATTGTCAAAAGAGGGAGTATTTGAGGTAGAAACATACTCTCTGCTGACAATATTAAATTCTTTCTCATATGGGCAGCACATAAGCTGCTCATTGAGAGCCAAAGGAGCAATAGCAGTGGCAATAGTAGTGGCAATAGTGATGGTGGTAGAGATGGCAATGGTGGTGGCAATAATGGAGGCAGGAATGAGAGATAATTCTGGCAACAACTCATGGCAGCCCTTTGGACCTCAGAATTCACAGACCTCATAGCTATGTATGCAGTAGCCTTTTTGGAGCAGCCAATAGTAGATGTAAGTAGCTCATTCTGCTGCCACTTGTTTACTTATATTTACTTTTTTAATTTCCCCCAGCACAACCCAATTCACCTTGTGTTTTTCTTAGAGTCCACAGCTCTATGGCAAGATCTGCCAAATTTATTCACAACATCTAGTCAAGATGAAGAAAGGATGGTGGATGTTGTGGGGCATACTTTTGATAGCTAAGCTATTGAGTCAATGTATCATGTAGCAGAGATCTCAAAAGGAATAGAAGTAAGCCTTTGTGGGCAATCTTGTATAACTCATGCAACTTGTCAATATGCAACTCACTCACTTACTCACTCATACTCTTTTTCTGAAATACCCATCTCTGTATTTTATTTAACTTCATTTTTATATAGTCTTCTCTAAAAAAACACCCACATGACACCTGCATACAACCCATCTGCATGCAACCTGTCTGCATACAACTCATCTGCATGCAACCTGTCTGCATGCAACCCATCCACATATAACCTATCTGCACAAAACCTGCCCACATGCAACCCACCTGCATACTTATCTCAGTCCCTCAGATCAGAGCTCAGTTCTATTGGAATAGAGAGTTCAAAGTTATCTGAGTTCAACCACATCTGGCATCTGATCAAATAGAGAAATTCAAGGGCAAGATGTTCAGCATGAGTAGTATCAGCATCATCATCAAGACTTCAGAATCTATATTTGAATCAGAGCTAATTATTCTCAACCAAGGGATCCATTGGCCAGCAGAAGTAACCAATGATGAAGAGAACTATATCATTATTAATGATCATAGAGAGGTGGTTGCAATGGTGGTAAGGAACCTCTATAGCAATGAGCTTCACCACTACATCAACAAGGTTTGTAAGGATTGCATCAAATATCAGATGGCAGGAAAGAGGGTGTGAAAAAAGCAAGGAGGGGGGGTTTGGATGGGAATTAGGTATACTGCAATACTGGTGAAGGGTGGGTTCCAGAGTTCTGAAATCCCCCACACTTATCTCTCTTTTTTTTTCTCCTCTTTAGATAATCACTCTCTCTGCTAACATACTCTTTTTTGATACAAATCTAGGGATGCACAAGATTCTGTACCCCTACTAGAACTTTAGAAGTGCTATTGAAGAGCAAACTATATACAAGCATGATACAGTCTGTATGGTAATGGTGGTTATGATCTGGGATTCTTTGAGCAGACTGGTAGAGCATATAGCAGGCCAGCTTGGTGGTAATCTTAGCACAGCTATATGTATATTCTTGGTGCAATTTAGCATGCCATATGAGGTGAGAAGCTCTGCTTTTTTAGTGCTGCAGCCCAGGGGGTTTCTGTGGCCCAGGGGGTTTCTGTGGCCCAGGGGGTTTCTGTGGCCCAGGGGGTTTCTGTGGCCCAGGGGGTTTCTATCTCCCTGTACACAAAAAGGACTGACCAGATGCCATCCATTTTGGTAGATTTCCAAGCCAGGGCTCCCAGGGCTGGACCATGGGTAGGTATCTACCAGCACAGCCTAGTAGTATGAGGTTCTGGGCCAAGGGTTCACCCAACTATATACTTGTCTCACATCAGAATACATCAGGTACAATGTTTCTCTACCTACATACATAGACAACAATATCACCCTGGTAATGTTTTACATCTCAGAAAGGAAGGACCCAATCTGGGAGAATAGCAGTAGAGTCTGATATGATCTTACTTATGGTTTCAGGGTCCTGTTTGTGGCCAACACAGCTGTCCTATTCCAACCATACAACTATCATAGCACCATCACCTTTGAGGAGAGCTCAGACACAACAGTTGTCACACTCACAATAGATGACAGGCTCATCAAGGCCTGGGACTAGTAGGTGGAGCAGTTTTAGTGAGAGTTAGGCAGTCATTTTGTATGAATTGGGCAGTCTTTTGTAGGGAGTTGGGCTGGCAGCCAGACATCTCTTCTGTAGCACTAGTTTAGCCATTATGCAAGGCCCTACTGGCCCCTTAGCCCTGCTCTGTAGTGCCACTGGTACAGTGCTGTAGCATAGGGCCAGAGTGCTCATAGGACCCAAACCAGCAATGGGGCCTGAATCTGTAGTGGACTTTAACTGCCAGAAGCACCCTCTAACTGCCAGAAATGCCCTCCATCTGCCGAAAGCACTCTCCAATCACCAGAAGTACCCTCTAACCACCAAAAGCACCCTCTGACTGCCAGAAGCACCCTCCAACTGTTATAAGCACCCTCTGACCCAGACTCGGACTCCTCAGTAGCTTGGGGTTGCTACAAATTTTGTGTACTCCCTCCACCAATCCTGCCAACCCTGGCCCAGGCACAGACCACTTGGAAGTGCCCCATGCAGCTGGCAGAGGGCTACAAATTTTGCACACTCCCTCCACCAACCCCCTTATCCTGGACACTTGCAGCTTAGGGCTGCTCCTTGCTACTGGCAGAGGGCCATAAATTTTGTATACTCTCTATACCAACCCTGTGCCCACTGACCCAGGCACTGACAGCTTGGGGCTGCCCTTTGCTGCTGGCAGAGGGCTGCAAATTTTACACACTCCCTCCACCTACTCTGCCCCCTCTGCCTACCCTGCCCCCTCTGTCTACCCCATCCCCTCTACCCCCCTTCCATTCCAGACACTTGTTGGCTTGGGGCTGCCACTTGTTGCTGGCAGAGGGTGCAAATTTTGCATACTCCCTCCAC
Source organism: Jimgerdemannia flammicorona (assembly GCA_003990745.1). NCBI lineage: Eukaryota > Fungi > Mucoromycota > Endogonomycetes > Endogonales > Endogonaceae > Jimgerdemannia > Jimgerdemannia flammicorona. The sequence continues at coordinate 13,933 of RBNI01001207.1, read as the reverse complement.
CAACCCTGCACCCACTGATCCAGGCACTGACAGCTTGAGACTGCTCCTACTGCTAGTAGATGGCCACAAATTTTGCATGCTCCCTCCACCACCACCAATCCTACCAACTTACTTAGGCTGTAAACTCCAGGCCAAGTCCTAAGTTTTTTTATCCTTTTTTATTTTTGAAGTATTAAATAATCTATAAGACCAATTAACTTATCTATAAACCCCAGGACCTATCAAATTTTAATGGCCTGAGCTCTACCAAGATTACAGATATATACATGCCTAGATTGTCTCAGCATTCAGTGCACATCTCTTAGGGGCAATGAGATCCACCCCACCTGAGAACACCTGCTCAATGAGAGTGCTAGAGGTAGAAATTGCCAGGTAGTCCCAAGCCATACCACATAGGCTGGGAAGTCTGTTTGATACAGCTGCATGCTCTGGTGGATAGAGCAGTGGTTAGAATAGTGGATTAAATTGGTCCAATATAACCAACTGCCTGTCTGACAACCCACCTTCCACCAGTTGAGCACCTCCATACTCTCCAGTAGGATCAAGTGGTCACTGGTGAGATAAATGATGAGTTCATCTATTGACGGCAGCTCTTCTACTGATGGCTCTCTTTTCCTCTTTCTGCTGAAGTAAATATAGAACAGGAGAGATCTCTTGGCATATTTGTCTGAACTTCAGCTAGAACTTTGCAGTGGTATATAGTTTTTCTGATATATTTTGATTATAGCCTGCTTGGTTCTCTCAATGAAGTACTGCTCCCAGCCCCAATCTTTATGGTATTGTAGCTTTAAGAATGGGTCCAGTACTGTTCGGAGAAAAGAGAGTGAGTTTTTGCAGGAGTTTCTCTGTTTTTGGAAGGAGCAATAGCCAAATACTGATATATCTGTACTGATTGAGTATATAGTGGTATGTATCTGTTTTTGAGTAGTATTTTCTAAGCTTGCTTAGTGCAACCTCTATAGCATCTCTCTGATCTAGACTTAACTACAAATTACTGCAACCCTCCAGTATATCCTCAAGCTTGTCCTCTAGCCAGTTAATCAGAAGGTTGTATACTGGTATTGCAGAACTTATTGTTGGATGTTTGTTTGACTATATCCTTTATACAATCATCAAAACACTGGCAGTTATGTGTAGTGAGATATTATATTGTATAGAGGCAGATAAAACAAGTGTAGGGCCAAAGCAATCACTACTTACTTTCAAAACTCTGACAACATTTCTAAGTACATCCCACTCACTTTCACCTAGAGCCTCACTCTGTATTTCCTTGTTGGCAGCTACTATTAAATCTATTGGCTTTTTTTGATTTGTTTGTTTTTTTTTTTTTTTTAAAAAAAAAATCTTCAATTATCCAAATTAAGTTGCTTCAGCTAACTGAAGAAAAAAGAATGCATATTACAGCAAACTCCAACACATGCTGGATCATTGCAAATGTTGAGTTCCAATACATACAGATGTCCAATATAAGCTCTTTTGGGGCTAAACTGATTGTTCTATACTGTGTAGTGAATTTGTCTCATCATTGTAGAGATGATCAGACCAACACAACCAGTTTGTACTGCTTGGAAACTATACTCAGGACCCCTCCTCTCTCAGATGTTTTGTCTATGTACATAAGCTAGTCCTGAATAGTAAGGTTCAGTATATAGATCTGGCATTATACATAACAGCTTTCTATACTGAAGGCCACATTTTCCTGTTTGAGGCTAGTTGCTAAAACTTGGAAAAATATTAAGTTGTTTGTAGTATTGTCTGTCATAATGGCCAAAATCGGTACTTGAAATATTCAGTTAGCAGATTTATGCAAAAATAAATAACTAATAAAATCTATATTGTTTTAGGACCTCTCTCAAAATGCTGACCTGATAGCAAGCCCCCCTTTTTACCTTAGTTGTGATCCTAAGCTCCCAGATACAACTAATAAAAACATCTGTGATGTTGTCTCCAGAATGAGGGCCAGCAAGTTTGACAAAGTCAAGGGTGAGAGATTTAAGCTATTAATCGAGGTCAATCTAATGACCAGTAATATCCAGAAATGAAATTACATTTGGAGATATCTATGTATTGATCAAAAATGAAATTTTGCATGCTAAATTCTGCTTATTGAAAATGTGAGATTAAATTGGTGAGCTCTTTATAAATATATATATATAATTCAGCTTATAAAGGTTATAGTGCTGCCCTTATTTATTTATTTTACCTGAAGTGTCTAATAGAGATTGTCATACTCCTTCCTATAGGCCTCCAAGACATCTTTGTGAATAGTATCAGCACTTGGCAAATATAAATCATGCTTGAGGAGACCAAAGATGCTATGCAATTGATCACTATTAATAGTTATGAATGGCTAGTCTGTATACACAATCTAGCAAATGAGCCAATTTCGAAATTCTACTAAAGAGTATGACTAAATATTTTTGATTAAATGGAGTTATTGGTACAGAAATGGTCAGGCAATTGGATAAACATACCCACCATAGCTTAAATATCAATTTTATTTATCTTCATTTTCTTTTTGATTTTATCAGAATACTTGTCTTTTTTGTATTAATATATATTCAAAGTCAAACTACCAAGCATTTTGAACTTCTGGCTGTATAGTTTATGAGGGTAAATGAAACAATATCATGTGTGTGTCAAACAAAGTATCAGTTATATCATACATAGGTGTGTTTTTTTTTTTTTTTTTAATTTTTTACCTACAATAGTTACAAATAACATCATCTCCTATTTTATCACAATGTTGCCAGATTTCAGAGCAAGGATTCTGTGGAAGGTGTGGAACTATTGGGGATGTTTGACTTGAAGCATCATTAGTACTGTAAACTGTTGGAGACTGATCTGTTGATATGTATTTATATGTATATATGTGTGTATTTGCATGTGTATTTGTATGTGTATATATGTATTGTATATGTAGATATATCTGGCAGATGAGTCATGTGGAGGATTCAAATTGGAGGATTCAGATTGGAGAATTTGAATTAGAGGATTCAGTTGAAGAATTGAGATAAGGATTCAGATTGAAGGATTTGAATTAGAGGATTTGAATTGGAGGATTTGAATTAGAGGATTCAGATTGAGTGATTTAGATTGAGTGATTTGGATTGAGTGATTTGGATTGAGTGATTCAGATTGAGTGGTTCAGATTGAGTGGTTTGGATAGAGTAATTCAGATGGGGGGTAATTTGGATGAGGTGATTCAGATGGGTGATTTAGATAGAGTGATTCAGATGGAGTAATTCAGATTAATCTGAGTTGATTCAGATGGTTTCAGATTTGACATTCAGATCAAACCATCATATGATGAATCAAATCTGAATTTGATTTGAATTGACTTGTTCAGAATACTACCAGTGAGAGAGATGGTATATTAACTGGAGATTTACTTCTCAGATTATGATTCTCTGTTGCCTAGAAGATAGTAGGGGCAGTAGCTGATAAAGTGAGAGAATATGCTCTTGGGATAGAGAGAAAGGTACATCTCTCTGGCAGAAAGGATAATGGTGTTAAATATATATTGGTTGTCAAAGTTGTGATATCTTGGATATTACTTAGATTTCCCAACATAGGTAATCAGAAGGCTAAGACTGGTGGACTTTCTCAAATATCTATACTACTTATAGATATAGTGACTGAAGTAAGCTAGTGAGCTAAGGGGTCATGAGTAGGTACCTCTAATACAGCAGACATGGAAGGTGCAGTTCTCTCTCCATGATATATCTGATGATCTACTTTCTATAGTTGTATTAGAGAGGAGCCAGAAGATATACTTTAGGGAATTCTGGTGGGATATGGTTGATGGTGCTTATTGTATTGACTTCTGCTAGCAAGGAGATGAGAGAGAGATAGACTGAAGACTACAGATATAGAGGTGAGATCACCTGCTACTAGAAGGTGTGCTAGTAGATAACTTTGGTTTGGATGATAGTATAGAGTATCTTTAAGAGCATGAGAGATATTTATAGCTAGAGGCTTAGTAGGGGGTAGGGATTGGTGAAGAGTAGAACTGAGATAGTATCTGGTTGTAAAGCAAGCTGGTGGAACAGTGACTTCTCCCTAAGTTTTGAATGATCTGGTAGAGGCTTCTGCAGTGAAATATTATGTTAATTTTTCAGTTAGGACATTTGGTAGAAGGAGATGCCTTGGAGTATAAGAAGTACCTGAATATTAAGCAAGAGAGAGAAGTGGTTAGTATTCTCAAATGAATTGAATCAATTCAAATCAAATCAAATTGAGGGTCATTAGAATTGAATCAAATGGGGTTTTTTTAATTCAAATTAATTTTGAATCAATTTAAATTTGAATTGAATTGAGGGTCCAATTTAAACCCAATTTTTTAAAATGTAATAACTCAATGAGAATATGTTCAAAATTAACAATCTTTAGCTTATTAGATTTCTCATATATAGAGGAATCTAACAAGCTAAAGATTATTAAATTTGAACATGTTTTCATCAAGTTATTTTATTTTGAAAAATAGGGTTTGAATCAAATCTTAAATTGAATTAAATCTTTGATTTGATTCCAATTAAATTAAATTGGACCTTTGATTCAATTTGATTCATTGAGAGCACTAGGAGTTGTATATATTTCTGAATATTTTTTGGGAGAGTTTGTAGTGGTAGGAGACTTTTGAAGAGTGATTAAGGATTAGATGAGAGTATACTCTTCTAGACTGGTAGCAGAGGGGAGATAGGATAACTAGTGCTCGAATCAATTTGAATCAAATCAAATTGAGAGTATTTTGAATTAAATCAAATTGGAGATTTTTCAATTTGAATTGGGTTCAAATCAAATTGAGTTTGAATCAAATTGGAGGTTCGATTTAAAATGTTTGAATCAAATTAAGATCTGATTTAATGAAATATAATAACTAAATGAAAATATGTCTAAATTTGATATATTTTAGCTTGTTGGATTTGCCTTGACAAGGCGAATCCAGTATAACAAAATTTGAACATATTTTTGTCACATTATTATATTTCAAATATTTAGGTTCAAAATTGAGATCTGATTTAATTTAAAATTAAATATGATACTTTGAAATATAATAACTTGATAAAAATATGTCTAAATTTCATGTATTTTAGCTTGTTGGATTCATCTTAATAAGACGAATCCAGTATAATAAAGATGATTAAATTTGGATATGTTTTTGTCATAATATTGAATTTCCAATATTTAGGTTTATAAATTGAGAACTGATTTGAAGACAAATTTTGAAATATGATAATATGATTAAAACATATCCAAATTTGATATATTTTAGCTTGTTGGATTCACCTTGATAAGATGAATCCAGTATAATAAAGATCATTAAATTTGGACATGTTTTCATTATATTATTTAATTTCAAAAATTTAGGTTCATGAATTGAGGTCTGATTTGAAGTCAAACTTTGAAATACAATAACTTAATGGAAACATATCTAAATTTGATGTATTTTAGCTTATCAGATTTACCCTAACAAGGTGAATCCAGTACAACAATGATCATTAAATTTGGATATGTTTTTATCAAGTTATTGAATTTCAAAAAAATTAGGTTTAAATTAAAATTCAAATCAAATTAGACCTTAATTCAAATTGATTCAAATTGAATTGATTTGAATCAAATTAGGCCTCAATTTAATTTTTTAGAAGTACAAGAGTGATCTTTGAAGGAGACTGGTGGGAGGGGTTAGTAATGAGTGGTTAACTATTGAGTAGACTCTGGCTATTTGGATTGGGCTTGCTGGACATTGGCTGTATATATATGAGGATAACTAGTATTTGGTACTTAAGATATAGATTGTAATATAAGAATAATTGATGCTAGAGGTTTTGAATGATTGGTGGTAGAGATGGAGTCCTAGAGGGAAACTTTGATAAGAACTTGTAGAAAAGATCTGTGGGCAGAGTGGAGAGAGGATTGGGGTAGTAGGGGGGTTAGTGATATTATAGAAAGATAGAGAGAAAGAAAGTACTCTATATGAGATTAGATGAGGGGTTTGATCATCTGTATTAAGTATAGATATATTATAGACTAATTGATAATGAAGTAAAAGTTTGAGTAATTATAAAAAAAAAAAAGATACTTTTATATAGTTCTGAAAGAGTTTTCTAGAAGTTCTGAATATTTTGAAAGACTATTTTCTTTAGGTCAAGATCAATTTTGTATAGAGTATATTTCTTATACTTATTAATTTCAAGATTGAGTTAATGTCTCAATCAAAAGTCCTTTTCTTAGACTTATTTTGAATATTTAGGATTTCTATTATTTTAGAAAATTCAAGAAACTAAGACCAACTTAGTTGAGTAGATATATATATTGCTGCAGAAAATACCCAATTAGGAAATTTCTAGATCTAGTTAGGAGTGAGACCTAATATAGTATAGATTTATTTAAGAGTAGTTTATGAGTTATTAAATAGATGTATTTATTATTCATAATATTGCCATTAGTTAAGACTAGAAGTAGTATGTGAACAATCACAAGCACATCTCTCTCTGGTACCTCTTGGGTTACACAACATTCGGAAAGTAACTATAACATCGTTTTGGAGAAAAGAGACTAGCAACATGGCAACCAATAGGCAATCTGAGGTGCGTACTGAGCAGGGCAGCCCAAGTGCATTCAACTGGCAGCAAGTAGGGAGAGGCCCTGGCCTGGGGGGAGGTATGAGGGGGCTGCTGGCAGGTGGGCATAGAAGGGGAGGAGGTGGTAGTAGAGGACAGGGATCTGGGAGGGCGAGCTTTGCTGAGATGGTGAAGGAGAGGAGGCAGGCATTGGGGCTGGAGGGTTGGTTGAAGAAAGGCAAGGAAACGGAGAAGGCGACAGTACATGGGGGAGTGGCCCTTGGCAGAGGGGGCAGTGGGACTAGAGGTGTTGTGGCTGGGGGGAGTGTGACAGCTGATAGAGACGGGACTGCTGATCTGGAAAAAAATCCAGATATGACTGTAGATGGTGCGGCTGGGCAACTGGGGCTTGGGAGACAAGGAGATTTGGTGGATGGTGTGACAGGCCTGGTGGTGGCACCATTACTCAAGAAATCAATTTCAGTATTTGCGGTGACACTGTGCTTCCGGGGCCTAGCAGTGATGGCAAAAATGGTATTGGGGCTGATTGCTAAGCAGATGGCTGGAGCAGTGTCTGTAAAGTTTCTGAAGGAACTGGAGGGAGTAGAGGTGGGCTTTGAGGAGGCTGATCCATTGGAGGAAGCATTGAAGGTTGGATTGGTAGTTGGGGAGATGTGTGTACCGATGGCTCAATGTCTGAAATGGGACCCCAGAGTGGTCCAACTGTTGGTGAAAGGGGTGCCTACAGTGATGGCAATGGAGACAAGAAAGAGTGTTGAGGAGGTCATGGCGTAGTATAGAGAGGTGGTGGATATTGGTTTTAGAGTCTGAGAGGGGACTTTGCTCAGGATGGGAGACATGAATGTGAGGATTCAGTTGGCAGAGAAGGAGGCAACCAGGAAGGCAAGAGACTGGCCTTCTGGTATAGTCTGGGGGGCAATTATATGCAAGGTGATGAGGATGAAGGGGAGTGAGGAGGAGGAAGAGGACCTATTGAAAGTGCTGGAAGAGCTGAGTGGTGTGGTGGAACAGCAGGCGAAGGCTTGGAGGGCCTTTGAGGAGGTGATGCACTTGGAGGTGGTGGATGGGAAGCAGATTCGAGTGAGTAAGGTGCAGTGGGAACGAGATCAGAGACATAAGAGGCAGAGGGAACTGCTGGCAAAGATGAAGGGTGGACCTCAGAAGGAGACAAGCAGGATGGTAGCCACAGGGGGGGCCAAAGCGAGTGTCTGGGCAGGCAAGGGAGGTGAGAGTGCTGGGAAGGGGACTGATGAGAACAGGGAGATGACTGGCAAGGACCTGTATGCAGATGGTATGCTGGAGGTTTGGGATGAGATATGGGAGAATTCTCCAACCCCTACTTCCCTTATCAGGTGAGGCCCAGCTTCCCAAAACAGGGTGGAGGAGGATGTGCCAATGCGGGGGGCCCAGAGAGTGCAATTTGGAGTTCCAGAGGCAGCGAATGGGGGACAAGTGGTGGCAGTTGGTGAGGAGGAACTGGTGGACATCCCAGAGGAATGGGATGAGGCTGCGAGTGCTGGGGCTGACACCATAATGCTGGATGGTGGGAGGCCAGCGACCCCTGGAGGAAAGGAGGTGGGGAACCTACTTTGGATGTACAGGATGATGAACAACCTGGCAGCCGAGGAGCTCAGTGAGGTGGATCTGAGGGTGATGAGCAACGAGTATTGTGCAAGGATTCTGCAGGGGGAAGGGGTGGTGATGGCATTGAAGGTGGAGATCCTGGCAGTGTATCTGGAGGAGGAGGGCTATGAGGTAGATAAGGAGCAGGAGGCAGAGATGGCAGGAGTCATAGGAGAGAGGGCTGAATACTGCTGGACCAAGCATTATGGACTGCAGCTCTGGCAGGAAGCCTGCCTGGAGTACCATGAGGAATTCGAGAAGAAGGCAGATGGGGAGATGAATGAGCTGTTGGCAGGACTGGAGGCTCAGAGGGCTGAAGAGGAGGAGGTGACCATGGAATGCAATCTGGATTTGGTGCAGGAGGAGATGGACATGGAGCAGTAGAGAAAGCTTGTTAACATACCATTTTTTTACTATGAATAGTACAACCAACATTTGTTCTTTGAATGTGAATGGGTTACGGGGCACTTATCGATGTAAGAACATTTTTACTTGGCTGAAGGGATTGGAGGCCGATCTCTTCCTCTTGCAGGATATCAGGTGTGAGGATGACTTAGATAGACTGAAATGGACGAAGGAGTGGGGAGACAAGGCAGTCTGAAAGGGCAAGGTTGGGATTCTGGTGTGGAAAGGCAAAGGGGAGATAAGGGATATGTGGAGCTGGGGGGATAGATTGGTCTGGGGAGAGTGGATGCATACAGATTGGGAGCCAGTTACAGTGGGCTCCTGTTACTGCCCCGCAGTATGGGGTGAGCATGTGAATTGGGTGAAGGGCCTACAGGAGAGTGGGATTCTTGTGGAGGTTGGGATAGACATGCTCAGTGGGGACTTCAATATGGTCAGAGACATATTGAGAGACAGAACTGATGGAGAACAAGGAGCTGAGAGGCAGAGTGGAGGACTGGCAGTATGGAAGGAAGTGGAAAGACTGAGTGCTCTGGTAGATGCGGGTAGAGAATGTTGGGGGGATAGGAGGGTGTACATGCACTGAGCTGGGGGCCTGGGGATGAGGATTGATTGGATTCTGACAGCCAGCTGCTGGGGCTTGGATGTTTGGAAGTTGCTGGAGGTGGAATGGTGTCCTTGGTCGGATCATTGGGGGCTTTTAGGGCAGAGACATTTTGGGGGGAGTGGGGATGGGTCTGGACATTAGCGCCTTAATTCCTCCCTACTAGATGATGAGATCTGGTGGGATGAGTGGACTGAAGACATTCAACTGCGAGTGGAGTACTGGAGGCAGGAGGGTGCCCCAGTTGGCATTCGGTGGATGAGGATGAAGGAGATGGCTAGGACCTTCTGGAGCGAGGCTGGTAAGGAGGCTGGGAGACAGAGGAGGCAGTGGGTGCAGTGGGCTTCTTGTAGACTGACTAGACTCTTGGAGGACTGGGCAAGATGGGTGATGTTAGAGGGAGTGTAAGCGCACAACCTCCAAGCCACCAAAATCGCATGGCATCCTCAGAATTAATTTGGAAACCACATGCGAGACTACAAAACAAGAGATCATCTGGTTACACGAAATATGCCAGCAAGCACGAGAACCCACCGCCAAGATACAAGAATACTAGAAGAAGTACTACAACCATAAGACTGACTCTGAACCACTATAACAAATTGGTGTACTGTACTTACAAAAGGAAACCAAAAGTACCAAACTCAAATTGAGATAAGAAGAACCCTATCTCACCCATCAAAAGGTTCACGAACTGTGCCTATCAACTCAAGATCAAGATACACTGCAACTATACAAGATCTCATTACTTAGTAGAAGTAAAATACATTTGAACAACTCTGTTTGCTCTATCTGTGTCACCTCCGTTGAAGAGTGACGGACGCTTCATCTGAACTCAAGAAAGCCGACAACGTCGAAACCAGTCTCAAGCCATCCACGTGACAGATATTACTACTAGAAATTGCCTCGGATTATAGAAAATATCATTTCCGAGAGGTTCGAACCCCCAGCCACGACATTGGGAGCCCTCGCCCTAGACGAGAATGGCCAGTCCTCGCAAATGCGCCAGCAGACCAAAAAAAAAAGAGAACCAAGACCTGTTATCCTTGTACAACCACCACCACCAAGGATAGCCTTAATCTTGCAAGAGATAGAAGTGACGACATCTTGAAACTGATGATGTCAGAAGTCAGAAAACTGCTCAGACTTTGCCAGTGATGATGTCATCGATGGTGATGTCATCGAAGACTACCCAGACAGCGTGTAAACCCATAAATAGATTAGCAGTCATAATATAGTTAGATTAGCCTTGTACGATGTGACTGTGAACTGACTCAGCAGTCAGACGATCTCTTGACATTTCAGATCACACTTGTACTACGTGACTGCATTCCGACTCAGCAAAGCACTTAGTGCTACATCCATATCTAGTATAGTCCAGATAGCCCCTTACTAGTATAAATACCCCCTCCCCCAGACCTCAGAATCTCAGACTTGAACAGACCTGAACAATCTGAACACAACTCCTGAGCACTTCCCCACAATATCCCTTCACACAACTACTCCTAGTATAGCAATATCATGAATAGCGAATAAACCTATTTAATAACCCACAAACCACTCTTAAGTAAATCTGCTCCCCGTTAGGTCCTACTCCTAACCCTGTCACGAAAATTCCTAATTGGGTATTGTCTGCAGCAATACGCCAATTCAACTAAGCTGGTCTTAGTTTCTTGAACTTCCTGAAATACGGAAAATCCTGAACATCCAGAACTAGTCCGAAAAAGAACTTTGGTTGAGATGTCAACCCGATCTTGAAATCAATAAGCATAGAGGATGTACTCCATACGAAATTGATCTTGACCATAAGAAAAACGGTCTTCCAGAATATCCAGAACTTCCAGAAAACCCTTCCAGAACTACGTAATGGTTACCTTAAAAAGCAACCCTCTTACAACTTGGTAGCAGCGGTTTACAATCCAATTCTGCTTCAAGACGCTTCCTCACCCCACTACAAACCCTTCTGCGAATTCCTACAAGTTGGTATAGAGCCCAACCTCTGAACTGGAATTTATTCTGAACTATCTGACAATCTGGAGAGAATTGAACCTGACACACAAGGACAATTTGACCTCCACACCTGCAACAAGTGGGACAAACTTCATTCAAAGAAAGAAGTACTCCGATTAAATCAGCAAATAGGCGAAACCCTATTCACCGAACTCCTTGCACTACACCCAGCAAGTCAAGAAGAAGATGGTCTTATAGAAGCCTTCTTTACTCTTCTCAACGAGAGTTTTGTCAGCTCCACAAATCCGAGCGACCTAGGATAACCAGCAGCAGTCTTTCTAGCCTTAGTTCCTCACGAAGCCCAAGCCTCTGTAGCCAAGTGGCTCAACTCTACCGACTTTCACCGTACCAGGACCAAGACTGCATTATACTACCGATTCCAGAACAGCAAGGCCCGCCATATTCTTAAAGAAGAAGCAAGAGAAACTCTTCATCAACTACCTAATCCCGAACCTGAAGCAGGCCCTGCTACAGCCCTACCTGAATCCGAAACCAATACCGAACCAGAACTTGACTTTGAATTAAGTCCATCTGAAATCAGATATACAACTGATTCTGTCTACTTTGACGCCGAGCAAACCCTAGTACATGGAGACCAAACTCAAGAGGAGGAGGAGTATCTCAGTGAATTCGATCCCGGATACACCACCGAAGGAGACATACCTCCATCAGGACAGAATACACCTACACAGCAACAAACAGCCATCTATCAAGCCCTTACTCCAGATCCACAACTATTACTTCAGCAACTTACACAGACTCAAAGAACCCCATCATGCTCTGCACCAGTATCTCAAGTAGTACCAGTAATACCACTACCAGTAGTTCAACCGCCTCTAGTAAACCACATAGCAAACCAACAGATTATAGACCTCACAGCCCAGGTAGCCATAATGGCAGCAACTATTACTGCCTTAGCCGAACAGACCCGACCTATAAAAAATCTGAGTCTACCTACCTTCAATGATACTGCACAAGAAGTCCAAAGCTTTATTAGTATAGTTGACACCAACTTCGAAGCCAATCAATGGACCAATGAGCAAGTTGCTGACCGCATTCTGACAAACAATCAAGACCACACTCTGGAACAACTCTTTGCTACCACTACAGCCTATGTCCGCCGAGTTGTTACATTCTTCTGAGGACCTGCCGAAGAATGGTGGCGAACTCTTCCTGAAAAACCCCTCACATGGGACACCCGACCTGCAGTAGTTGCTCAGAATGCAGCAAATAATGCCCCAGGATATGGAGACCATCCTGCAGCCCCTGGACTTAAACAACTCATGATTGCTCAATATCACAGTGAAACCATGATCGCTGAATCCCGAGTAAAACTTCGCAACCTCAAATTTGATGTACATGGCAAGGAGGAATTTGAAACCTTCTGTACAAAACTCGAGTCACTCCTGAATACCATTGGCCTAGGATACATTGCCAATAACGAAGCACGAAATGGTACAAGAGCAGACCATTTATTCGATGCCCTGCCTGAATGGCTTACTAGAAAAATCTGAGAACAAGGACGCCCAGTTGGTTGTGACCATCAACAATGGTACCTAGCAAGAATCAAGACTATGGTCAAGCGGATCCTAACAGCCAGACCAATTCTGCCCCGAAGACAATTCAACAACAAGGAAAAGACTTGGACCAAGAAGGAAGAACCCAAGCATGAAGCATCCCGAGCTCCCTCATCATCCACTTCGTGGACACCCAGAAATTATGAACCCACCCAGCCGAGTGCCTTCAAGAAACTTACTGAAGGTGAAAGGAATGAACTTAGAAGAAGTGGAGCATGCTTCTATTGCCGAAAGACAGGACACATGGCCAGTGCCTGCCCTAACTGAAAACCACGAACAGCAATACGAGCAACTGTTACCACTCTGCACCACCTCAACAACCTGACTACCAGAACACTAGACTTTGTCAAGTTAAGACAAACTGCTAAGGCCCCAATCAAAGGAAGTCAAAAAGCAGCTGGATATGACTTGTATGCAGCCGAAGAAGCTACAGTCTCCAACCGAGAAGTTAAACAAGTCTACACAGGAATCAGTATCCAAATTCCTGAAAGACATGTTGGAAGAATATGCTGTCGCAGCAGCCTAGTATTGAAAGGACTCTCAGTAGAAGGAGGAGTCATTGACGAAGACTATACAGGCGAAATTATTGTCCTCATCCGAAACCACAGTTGGACACCCTTCAAGATCCCTATAGGCTTCTGTATCGCCCAGATCCTATTTGAAAAAATCAAGTCAACCCTGACAGTCAAAGAAGTCCCTGAACTACTGCCCACTATCCGAGGATCCAAAGGATTCGGTTTATCAAACAAGGCCCCAGCCCAACCTACCGTGAACAAGGAAGAACAATTCTATAAGAAAATCGAAGATGGATATGTACCAAGTGGCCGATGCCCCCATGGCATTGGAATGTACTCTTCCCACATGATTGATGATTGCTTCTCTTGTGTCAACGAACTGGCTCAAAGAAGAACCAACAGAAGGAAAGCTCCTACAACCAAAATCACCACCATTGGATCAGACAAACTGCTTACACTTAAAGCCTTTGTCAACCAAGCACCTGTCAAGATCATGATAGACAGTGGTGCCTTAGGCAACTTCATCAATAAAGAGACAGCCAACAGACTCAAGGTCTTCACCTCTCCAGTACAACAAACCCAAGCAGTTGCCACAGCTGATGGAACCTCACATGT
>RBNI01001206.1:0-23691 GCA_003990745.1 Jimgerdemannia flammicorona | reverse complement strand
TTTTTTTTTTTTAATGGACTCATAGTCTCGCAGAATTTTATTGGAAGAGAACCTAGACTATATAGGCCAAAACCCTCCCCCACCACCCACCAAACAATATCCCCCCATTAACCTAGGCTACTAAATTGTCCAGTAGTCCCACTGCTCCAGCTATGCCTGTTGAATACTGACTACATCAACCCCCACAACATAGACTAGACTTGTCTGCTCACCAGGGCTGAATCATCATTTATACATGAGAGCACACCTATGCATTAGATCTAGCAGTACCAGGACTGAATAAAGAATAGCCCCCTGAACTTCAAAAGAAAGCCTGAGGCAAAGAAAAAACCCCCCAATCAACCAATAAAGAGCAAAGTAGATTCAAAGCAGGTGAGTAAAGAACTTACATGCAGCACCTTCCTCAAAGGACTTACACATAGGCTAGGGCCTGAAAAGACCCCACTCTCACTCTCTGAGCCTGTGGGCCTTGATCACATTACCATGTTAGCTCCCAGTTCTAGTTGAGTACTACCAAATGAGGAAGGCCCCACTCTCCAAGCCTGTGGGCCTCGATCGTGTTGCCGCATTAGCTCCCAGTTCCAGTTGAGTACAGCCAGGACACTGGCCCCTGCACCACCCCACCCCCCACCAGTCAATCGAAAGGCCCTACTGAAATATTATCTACTCCAGCCTCAATAACCACTCCCAGCCTAGTACTCCACTGGTTCACCATTATCACCCATCCTCCTATCTGTGATGGCCATCTCCCCTCCCATCCCAACAATACCCGAAAAACAGTCACCTATATCAGAACTGTGCTTGCTGGGAAGCTTGCCAAAGCCAGAGGGCCCCACCACAGATACTGAGGACCTATAGGTAACCTACACTGAGCACTTGATGCCCAAGGTCAGCCAACTCTCTATATAATCCATGATATACCGAGACACCATCTTATTGACAACAGCAAAAGGAAAAAAGCACCACACCAAAATAGATGCACTCCAGATGCAGCTGAAGGCACCAGAAACCACGAAAAAGTGGAGAAGACACCAATCTAATACTGATAAAGGGGTAACTTATCACCATTGCCCTCCTCCCACTATGCCCATGTAGGCACAGCAAATCAACCTGAGGTAGAGGAGGTAATAATAGGGGAAAGGGAACTCAGAAGGTTGCCTATCAAATCTTGTGACTAGTAAGGTAGTGGAGAAAGGAGCATGGTAGTCATAAACCTCATACAAGTACAAGTTGTAAAAATTGTAAAAGATATGAGAAACTATACCAAACTCTCATCAAGATCTACCAGTATTTAAATCCAATGATCCCTGACCTTTCTTTGGCAAAACGACTATATAACAATACTCATCAAGCTACTGCTACTACT
Organism: Jimgerdemannia flammicorona; assembly: GCA_003990745.1. Lineage (NCBI taxonomy): Eukaryota > Fungi > Mucoromycota > Endogonomycetes > Endogonales > Endogonaceae > Jimgerdemannia > Jimgerdemannia flammicorona. Next base: position 22,325 of record RBNI01001206.1, on the reverse strand, counting down.
GCAAGAAAGCAAGGCTGAGAGATATCAAGAAACTTCTGAATGATACCTTCAAGAAGGGTCTGGGCAAACTGAAGATGTGTATTTCGAAATGAAAGAGTTGGAGGGTTATTATGTGTAAACTGAATATATATGTCATCATGATCATATAAGTTACTGAGGAGAAATTAGTTTAGCCTATCTGATAGAGAAATTAGTTTAGCCTATCTGATAGAGAAATTAGTTTAGCCTACTTAGTTTGAATCAAATCCTAAATTTGATTTAAATTGAATCGAATCAGACCCTTAATTTAATTTAAACAAATCAAATCAGACCTCTAATTCAATTTGAATTCAATTCAATTTAAATCTAATTTAAATTGAAAAATTCTCAATTCAATTTGATTCAAACCAACCTCAATTTGATTTGATTTAAATTAATTCAATTTATTTAGAAGCACTATTTCTACTATTAAGTATTTACTATATTATAATATATATACTATACTATATATTTGAGAATATTATAATTAAATATCTATCTTCTAAATTATTCTTAATTTAGATTAACTATTACAATATATCTAAATTTAATAATTTTTATTATATTGAATTTATTTAAATAAGATAAATTTAATAAGCTAAAATTTATCAAATTTGAATATTTCATTAAGTTATTAAATTTTAAAATTTAGATTTAAATTAAAACTCAATTTAAATTAAATCAAATTGAATTTTAATTTAATTTCTTGAGAGTATTATTGATAAATTATAATTAGTATATAAAAATAATTTATTTTAAAATAATATCTATTAAATATATTATATTATTTTTTATTTAAATTATTTTATAAAATTTACTATTAAAGAGTATATTAGTTTTATCTATATTATTTATATTTATTATTTTATTTTTAAAATACTATCTCTATCAATCTACTATTATATAGTTTATAATATAATATTTATTAATAATAATTATAATCTAATAATTATAACTAAGTAACTATAATTTAGTAACTATAACTTATTAAATAATAAATTATTAATAGATCTCAAGAATAATTATATATACATATTAGCTATAGTAAAACTTAATTATTACTAAATTAAAACTTCAAAGACCCTCTATTATTACAGTTATAGTCTCTTTGAAAAATCTTCACTCTTCAAATTATCTCTATTTTTATACTATCCCATTAGACATTATTGAACATTGACAAAGTTTGCCAGACTTTGCTAGATAGAGCCTTTAGGGCCTTAGAGTCTTAGAGCCCCAATTGAATTAAGACAGTGGCCGCTAGTAATAGCCAATACTGTCCTTCTGAGTCCAACTCAATCCATCTATGGCTACACAACCCTAACTAATGAGTCCCTTGGGCGAGAGCAGCATTGTTATTTTCTCTCTTCGGCCACGTTCCATTGAGTAGCTGGTGACCCACAATTGCTTAATACTCACATTGCACGGAGAGATTTAATAGTAAAACATTTTGAATTACGTCTCGATATGATTTTTGGAATGCTTTACACAGGCCATAATGGGCAACAACATTAGTAACCAAACCACACCTCATTACGTTTGATACAAGTGTAAAATAGCTCGCCCAAATTACTCTTAACTTTTTTTTTTTTTCTTTTTGCCCAAGTGTAAAAGCAAGATTAAAATAAACTCTCCAAGCATGCTACATCATAGATCCATACACATTAACATAAACTGCTCGACAAGAAAAATATCCTTCCGAAATTCCCCTCTCCAAAGTTCTCTCTTCACCCACCAACCCTCCTCTGCACCAGCCTCCCCCCACCCTCACATCCCACCAGCTGCTCCAGCCGCCACCACACGCACGTATCACAATCGCACTGCTCGCGTCCCCAATCTAGTTCGTTTCCTCCCGCTAGCAGTCCGGCGAGGCATCCCTGTGCGCCGTTCTCGCGTAGCCGCCGTGGGAGCGTCGGATCGAAGGGCGTGGGCGAGTCATCAGTGAAAGAAATTGTCGGGGGTGATGTGGGAGGAAGCGCCGGTGAAAATACAGGGATGACCGGGTTCGGGGTTGGAGTGAGCGGCGGGGAGATGTTTGAGTCCCGAGGTAGTATGGATAGGACGGGAGTCGTGTACGATGTGGATAGGACAGGCGTCGTGTACGATGTGGATAGGACGGGCGTCGTGTACGGTGTGGATAGGACGGGCGTCATGTACGACGTGTACAGGAATGGGGTGGTACGGAAGGGAGGAGATGGGTTGGGAATGGGATACGTATTCTTTGGTGTGTGGACGTAGAGATGCACATTTTGTCAGCATAATATGCTTACGAATTATGTGGGCCTTGGATACCAATGAGAACCAAGAACATTAACGAATCATAAACTCACCATCCCGCGCCTTCTCGCAAAATAAGTCATATCGAAAACAACCCATTCCCACTCCTTAGTCTCCACAGGAGCCCAAATAGGTGTCTTCCAATTCCGTTTCCGTTTCCGTTCTCTTCTCATTTCCTCCAGTCCCACGTTCACAAACTCGAACTCTGTCTGCACCGCAGGGGTGTCGTTTTGCGCACACCACGTGGGCTCCGGCTTGATTGCGACGGGCGTGGCTGGCGCGACGATCTGATCCGGCGTGGGAGACGGCGTGCGGGGGGGTAGAGGGATCTTTGCGAGGAAACGCGTGGGAGCCTTCACGGGTGTCTGCATGGGAAGCTGAGCGGGGGGCAGATTGGGCGGTTGCGCAATGGACAGTGCGGGATACATCCCTAGTATCTGCGCGGGGGGCCACGCGGGAAGCAGCGGACGGAGCTGGAGTGAGCTGGGCTGCCTGGGTGGGTTGGGCAGCGTGGTGGGTTTTCTGGGCAGTGTGGTGGATCCTGAGGTTTTTGACCTCGGGTTGCATACGTTGCAGGAGCAGACGTGCTTGGAGCGAGTGGATGGTTCATTGTCGAGCCAGAGGACATGCGGGATCATTTCGGCTTCAGTATGGGAAAATAAGAGTGGTAAGTACAAAATCTAAGGCGATACTGATGTATTGTTTCGATGCAGTATGCGAAATCTCACCAGGCGATCTAAATCGTCTGCCACTAGGATGTCCTTTAGAAGGTCGCATATAATTAAATACCAAAATTTAATGGATAAAAGCACAAAGCATGTCAATACAGTAGAAGCGCCTTAAAAAAGAAACGTAGACCCGAGAAGCAATATAGATGAAATAATTAAGAGACGCTCATAAAAACCTCAGCGAAACAATCGACGCATACCGAATACATAAGGATCGCGCCGGTACCCGTCCTTCCTCGTCATCTTTGATGGCGTTTGGCCGGACCTGGTCTTTGGGACGTGCACATGCTCGTAGAGTTTGTAATTGGCCGGGAAGTCGCTCATGCGTATCAGGTTCTGGTCTACCCAGCGGGAGAGTAAAATTGTATGAAAAATGTAAGTTGGGAATCCTACTCCACGGGCCGCGAGGAGCAGATCCTCCGCAAAAAGCAAAAAAAAGGTCAACGCCAGCCACCCACTACCCTTTCCCTTCCTCTTGTCTCACCTGGCTCGCCTTGGACCCCGGCAGCGGCTCGCCTTGCCTCCGCTAACGCGCCACCTATTATCTGCAACCAGTGCCTTTGCAGCGAGGAGGTGTTGTCCATGGGGACCATCTCGTTTTTGGCCGGGTCGAACGACGGTTGCTGCTGGTTCTTCTGGGGTTGCAACGGGTACGAGGCCCTTCCGCGCCGAACGTGTTGCGGGTGGCGACGTGGGTCGCCGTCCGAATGGTATGGAGCCGGAACGATGACGAGCGATGCCTGCATGTCGATGCAATGCTTGCTTCGCGAGCGCGGAGGATGGGTTGAGCTTTTTTTTTTTTTTCTTTTTCTTTTTTTCTTGGGCGTCAACAGCGATGTGACTGATTCATGCGAGCGGGGGTGGGTGACCGGGAATGGGAATGTACGTGATGATGGGCGCATCATGATTAAAAAAAATTTTGCAAGGGGTATGGGATGGCGTTCTAGACTTGGCAGGGGATTTTCTGAGTCAGGATTTAAGGGAGGATATCACCACCGCACGGGTACATGTCTCCCAGCTCAATCCCGACTCAAGCACTCGATCGTGGTGACACAATGCCCGAGATCTCTTTAGTGAGAGAGCCAGGAGAAACATGTTTTCGTTGATGATGATGTGACGTAGACTGCTGTAGTGATTGTTTACAGTATAGTACTATGTTTTGTAGTATAGTACTATGTTTTGACATATATTTGTGAGATCATGTCAAAGGTGCAAAGCAGTCAGTGAGAGTGGTATGAGCTCACCTTTATAAGCAAGTGGATTACATTGTTAAGATTGGTAAACTCCTATGATATACAAGTCTCTCACTATATTTGGATGAGTATTTTGGCTTGAAACTTGAAAAACAATCTCTTTTTTTTTTTTTTTTTTTTTTTTTTTTTTTTTTTTTTTTTTATAGTTACTTGGACTCCCTTTATTACCCGAATCTATAATAATAATAGTAATACATCCTAAACCTTCAACCTATCCCACAGGGCCCCCCCCCCTTCCTTAGTTCCTACAAACAACATCCTATCCACCTTCACCACCACTCTACTACCACTCTTTGCTACAATCCTCCTTACTAGTCCCTTATGTTTTCCCCTCTTGGGGCCCCACCCAATCCACCATGCCTTGAAGAGCTCTAACATCAGCTCCTCCCACCTCACTATTCTCAGGCTCACCGGCCTCCGGGGTCCCTCCTCAAACATACTCCACCAGTATTCTGCAAGCCCCATCCAAAATGCGACGGCCCAGCCAACCGTTAGCCACTCATTTCCCACCCCCCCCACCAGCCTTGACTGCAGTGCTGCCCACTGCCCACCCACCTCAGAGTTCAGCGCAGACACTCCCAGCCTCACCCCAACAACCTTCCAAAAATTCTCCAGACTCTCGCACTCCCCCAGCCAATGTTCAGGCATCTGTACCACCCCTCTCTCCTGCCCTACATTATGACACTCCTCACAGTCAAAGACCCCGCCATCTACCAGATGTCCAGTCCTAAAGTTCAGCATCACATTCCGATGCAACAGCCTCCACCATGCTACCCAGAATTTTGGCAGAAGCCACCTCGACACAATCTTGAACCAAGACCATATGCCTGCCCAGTCCCACCTCTCCCCGATCCCAGCCCCTTGCCAGGCCTTCAGCCAAAGGTCCTGCCCCAGATCCCTCAGACATTCCATACCCTCCTCTAAGCGGAAGTCCTTGACCAGATTCCCTCCCAATAAGAGCCTGTCCCACCACCACATCTCCGGACCCCAGTCCTCATCCCCTTTAGTACCTTACCAACAGATCCCAATACAGTGTGCCCCATCTACCACTCCCCACCAGAATCCTTTGTATCGCATCCTCTGGCTGCCATCCAAGGTCACCAAGGACAGTAGATCACCTGAGCCATCCCTTGGTGACACCCTCACCTCCCACAAATGCTGCATAAGGAGCACCCATTCTTCTCCTCTCAACTCACTAGCCCTCTTCATCCACCATGCCCTCAAGCAGAGTAGCCTCTTAGGAAAGTCTACCAGACCAAGGCCTCCACAATCCACAGGAAGTGCTAATACCTCCCAATCAACCTGACTCTGGCATCCAGCCCAGAGCCAAGAGCGGGCTATCTTGAGAAGCTTTTTGACCACCCACTTAGGAAAATCCAAATGGTAGTCCAGATACCAAAGCTTCGACATCCAATACATATTCAGAACAGTTATCCTTCCCACCAGTGACACCTGTCTACCACCCCAACTCGTCAGTACTGTCCCCCATTCTACCAGCTTGCGCTCCCACCACTTCTTGGGAAGTAAAGAGCCATATACCAAGAAATAGATACCCAAGTACCATACCACTCCTCCCGCTGGGACAATTGTTCCAATGACATCCCCCCCTATGACTCCTTCTCCAAGGACCATTGTCTTGTACTTGTGTCAGTTGAGTTTCACCCCAGAGCATCTCTCATACCACTTGACTATCTCCTTGAGCATAGCCACATCTATCACTGAGCCCAACCTGACTACCATATCATCTGCAAAGGCCCCCACCTTCCAATTGACCCCCAAGATATTCAGTCCACCAACTCTGCACCAGATCCAATCCAACAATGGCTCCAGGGCAAAGACATAAAGGATAGGTGACAGCGGATCCCCTTGAGGCACTCCCCTCTCCAAGAGGAAAGAGGCCCCCCTGTGACCATTCACCAGAATCGCAGCTCTACTCCCTTCCAGTAATCCAATAAGTGACTGACACATGCCCACTGGTACCCCAATGCGCTCCAGTACCTTCTCTAACCATACTCTCCACACTCTATCATAGGCCTTCTCCTGGTCCAGAAATACCAAATGGCTATCCACCCCTGCAGCCCTAGTGCCTTCAATGATGCTGTGAACCTATGCCATGCTATCTCGGATCAGTCGGCCTCCAATAAAGCCTTGCTGCTCCTTCCCTATCACCTGCTGTGCCACACCCTGTAACCTCGCCACCAGAATTTTGGTGACCAACTTCTGGTCCATATCCAGCAGCATGATTGGCCTCCAATTTTTCCAATCCTCCTTATGCCCTTTATCCTTGTATAGCAGGGAAATCAGCCCCAACTGCTGCCCTCCAATCCACTCCCTAGTACTGATGACTGCATCATACATCAGTGACATCTCCTCTAGAGCCTCCTCTACGGATACCATACGTTTCCAAAAGTCCCAAGGCAGACCATCCTCTCCAGATGCCGTTCCTAGGGATGTTGATGCCAGAACTTAAAGGATCTCCTTGCCCAAAACCAGTCGGCCAAGATCCCCCAACCCTGCTGCTGGATTCGGGTGCCAATCTTCCAGATGCTGCTCAATGTCTTGCGCCCCCTCCCCTCTCTCCTCCTCACTCTAGAGGTTACTCCAGTGGGTGCTCAGCTGGCCAAGGATCCCCTGCATGCCTAATACCATCTCTCCCTCATCATTAAGGACTTCTTCCCACCAGTGTCTTGCTCCCCTAGCATGAAGGAGATGGGACAGAAGCCTCGTAGGTCATTCTCCTTCATTCAATCCTTGCCACCTTAACCTGGCCGCCATAGCCTGAGTCTGCACTGCTTCCTCCTTTCTCAACAAATCCTATAATTTCACTACTTCCAACTTAGCCCACTTAGCCTTCCAGTCTAATACTCCCTCCTCCTCCAATAGCCCAGCCCAATTCAGAAGTAGTCTTTCTAGTCTTCTAGATGCCCATTGGACTTGTCTCCTCCACTGAGCACCTCGCTCCTTCCCAACTACCCCCCAGTACCTCTGAGCTTTAGATTTCAGTCTACACCACCTATCTCCAATCCCCATCCCTGCTTGCCTCCACTTATTAATCTTAGATCATACCTCTGCCACCCACTCATTCCACAGATCCATCTTATCCAACAGCGAAGAGTTCAGACACCAATATCCTGGTCCCTCTCCACTCCCTCCAAACCTCCCACCTCCCTGAATACCCCAGTGATCTGACCAAGGGCACCACTCGACCTCCATCATCTCCCAAACTGTATGTCCCCAGCACTCAGCAGTCAGAACCCAATCAATCCTAGTATCCAGCCCTCCCACCCAGTGTGTATATAGATGTCGATCCCCATCCTGAAGTCGCATGGTGTCCACTAGTGAGCTGAGCCATTCCACCTCTTCTCAGTCCTCCAATCCCCCACTCCTTTCTGCCATACCCTGTCCCTCATCAGTTCTATCCAGTCTACTCTCCTGTATCATATTAAAATCACCCCCCAGACAATCCACCCCAGCCTCAACTAAGAGCCCAGAATCCCACAGATCTCCAATCCATACCACTCGGGTCCCCCTCTCAGCTGGACAGTAACAAGATCCCACCACAATTGAGTTCCATCCAGGCCTCCGCCATATCTCCCATACTAATCTACTACTCCAATGTCCAGTATCCGCAATGTCCCCTTTCCCCTTCCTAACCAGGATTCCCACTTTACCCTACCAAACTACCTCCCCACTCCACTCTCTAGTCCACTCTAGTCCATCTTCCTCTCCCTCACACCATACATCCTGAAGTAAGAAGATATCTGCCTCCAGTTTCTTCAGCCATCCAAAAATCATATATCACCTCCTAGTCTCCCTAAGCCCATTGATATTCATAGAAAAAATGTTAGTTATACTATTCATAGTGAAATATATGATAATGTTGAAATCTCCATATCTACAATTCTATGCTCACTTCCTCTCCAGCCAGATTCAGGTTCCGTTCTGCCGCAATCTCAACTTTCACATTTTGCTGTTCATCCAGAACTGCCAACAATTCCGCACAGTCCTCACTATCCACCATCTCCATTGCTGCCCAATGCTCCTTGCACACTACCTGCCACTTTTCCAGCCCCTTCCGCAGCCCCCACAGATAAGCTGCCCTTTTATTAGTGATACCCAAAAGTGTCACCTCCCTTGCCTCAGTGACCTCATACTCCTCCACCTCCAGAAGAGCTGCCATTATCTCATCTCTCAACTTCCTCATGATCTCCTCCCCTCACAGCACTTGCCCCCAGAATTTCTCACTGATCATCCAGAAGTCAATCTCGCCCAGTTCCTCAGCTGCTACGTTTTGCAGCACCCTCAATAGCCACTTCTCCCCTCCAACTATCTCTGCTGCCTGCTCCAAATCCGCCTCCCCTTCCTTCCTCTCCTCAGTTCGCACAGACTCATCCCAACCATCCTCAGACACATCCTCCAGCTCCCCCTCTCCCACCTCAGGAACACCATACTGGATCATATTATCTTCTGCCATCGCCATGTCCACTACAGCCTCCTCCGGCTGCTGTCTCCCACTCTCCTTTGCCTTCTCCCCTTGCTGCCCTTCCTCTGCCCAGATGCTAGCACTCACTCCCTTGCCCTCCTCTATAGCCTCAGCCCATTTACCCCCATCCAAACTGGCCAATAAATCCTTCTGCAGCTGTCTCCCCTTCGCCTTCTCCCAAAGCACCTTGTCCATTCACACCTTCTTGCCCTCGATCACCTCCACTACCGTCCTAGCCTCGTAAGCCCTCCAAGCCCTCTGCCTCCTCTCCATGGCCCCAGCTAGGTCCTCGAGCGCCTCTAGCAGATCCTCCTCCTCTTTCTCTGACCCCTTCACCCTTGAAACCTTGCACTCCACCGAGCCTCACTTCAATACTACTGGCCAATCCCTAGCCTTCCCTGTATTCTCTATCCCAAACAGCCTTAACCAGATGTCCACATCACCTGTCCTGAGCTCAGTCCTCTCTCATACTCTGAATCCAATGTCGACCACCTCACCATACTCCTTCACCACATCTATGACCAGCCTCCTTGCCTCCTCCTTCTTCACCATCGGCAGGTCTGCAATCACCAGGTGAACCACTCGGGGATCCCAATGTATACACCTCACCATTGGTACCGAAATCCCTCCAATCACCACCCCCTTCTCCACTGCCTCCAGTAGCAAACCCTCCTCTTCAAACCCCACCTCGACTGCCTCCAGCTTCTTCAAAAACTTTACCAAAGCTGCTCCTTTCACCTCACTAGCCAGCAGCCCTAGCACCATCTTTGCTGTCACTGCCAAGCCATGGAAGCACAGCGTGACAGCGAATTCTGATTGAGATTTTTTAAGTAACAGGGCTGCCACTAGGCCCGTCACACCATCAGCCAGGTCTCTGGGTCTTGCGCCACTCCCCTGTCCAGGTCCCCCATCAGCCGTCACATCTGGATTTTTTTCCAGATCGCCCATCACACCACCATCAACAGTCACCGCCTCAGCCACTATACCTCCAGCCCCACTATGCTGACCCCCCAGAGGAGAGGCCTCCTTGCTACTCAAAGTAGCAGCTGCCTTCTCCAGCTCCAGCCAGCCATCCAGTTCAGTTGCCTGCTTCCCCATCCTGACCTTATCCGTGAAGGTCATCCTCTCTCCCCCATGTTGCTTTGCACCTCCTCTGTCACCACCTCCGGCCCCATGTCCCCTTATCGAAGCACTTGGCATGCCAAGACCAGCACCTTAACCCCCCCCCACATGTTGTCAGTCAAAGGCACTGGGGCCCCCCTGCCCAGTATGCTCACCAGAATGCTTATTGCTCGCCATCTTGATAGCACTAATACTTGAAGATGTTGTTGAAAGTGTTGTCTGAGTCTTGTATCACCCAAATGGTACTGGTGAAAGATGTTGAAAAACAATCTCTATTATACTAGAATCTAAATTTATTATAGTATACTTGGTCAAAAATTAATATACTGCTAGACAGAATTCAGTTTTTTTTTTTTTTTTTAAGATATCTATTATACTAAGTAATACTCTATAATAGTAAATATATAAGATTAGATAATTTAAAGTATATATAGTAAAAGAGAACTTATATATATATTTTATCTCTTTATATATATAGTTTATTTTTATTTTTATTTTTTATTTTATAGACTCAAAGTTCTGCAGATTTTTATTGGAAGAGAATCTAGATTATATGTATAGACCAAAACCCTCTTCCACTATCTATCAAGTACTATATCCTTATTAAATCTAGGCTAGCTATTGTCTAGTAGCTTAACTATATTAGGTATAGCAGAGCAAAGTTATCTATATCTCATTCTGTATACTATACTTTTCCTACTACCAGAGAGTAAATAACTATATGTCTACAACTGAAGACATATGTTTGGAACTCTAACATATATACAAAGTCATGCCTAAGCCAATTAATATAGCTTCTGCCACCCCAAAGAGAGTGATAGGTAAAGAAAAACCCTTCTCAAAGTATAAAATAGTGAGTAGAACCTAGTTCTCTCCAATGAGATAAATAGAAAACTTATATATAAGGTGAGAGAAGACCCCTAATACCCTACTACTCAAACCTATAGACCTTGATTATATTACTATATCAGCTTCTAGTTTCAGTTAAGTACAGTTAAGATATCTAATCTAGATAGTCTTAGGCCCTCTAACTATCTCCAATAACTAGGGCCTAACTCTATATAGTGCTCTTAATGAATTAAATCAAATCAAATTTGACCCAAATTCAATTTAATTCAGTTGAATCAAAGGTTCAATTTCAATTCAATTTGAATTAAATTGAAGGCTAATTTAATTTGAGGTTCAATTTGAACCCTATTTTTCAAAATTGAATAACTCAACAAATATATATCTAAATTTGATAATCTTTAGTTTGTTAGATTTCTCTTATATAGGAGAATCTAACAAGCTAGAGATCATTGAATTTGGACATATATTCATTAAGTTATTATATTTTGAAAAATAGAGTTCAAATTAGACCCTCAATTTAATTTGAATTTAATTTAATTCAAATTTGATTCAAATTAAAAAATTCCTAATTTGATTTGATTCAAATTGATTCAATTCATTTAAGAGCACTAGATAGACATATCCGATGATCAATAATAAAATAATAGATATTTTATCTATAAAAGAACAATTGAACTGACCTTGAATTACTATTGGTTATATATTAATTAAATATTTTAGAATATAATCTAGAATGCAGAAGTAGATGTGAGTAAGTCAAAAGAAGGTTCTTTATAATAGCTATCCTTTGATTGTAGTAATATTAAGCCACATATGAGACAAAGATTAGAAAATCATTACTTATCTTAATAAGTCTTAATAAGGATATGAACCAGGGCCAGGCTCAACTGAGATCAAAGGTCAGATATGCTAGATAAAAGTTAGAGAATATATATGCCTGATAATTAGAAATATAATTCTATTTTTAAATAATACTTAAATAATTATTAAAATTAAAAAACTAACAAATACTTAAGATCAAATGAGATAAAAATTTTCAATCCAGATAAATCATAAGGTACTTTTTAATAAACTTTATAAATAATCTTCAATATTTAGAATAATAATATTTAAATATATAAGATTATTAAAAGGACATCTCCAGGTATATCTTAGTTTATATCCAAGTACTATTTGATCTATTGTAACCTTCAGAATTACATAACTAAACGTATATTGAGCCTCTTGAGATCCCCTTGAGCGGCATTTCAATTTTGGCCAGGGAGCGTGAAGCTCAGTCATTTGTCATCAATGACTTAAATTATTAAGAGTGCATCATGTGTATAGGTATAAAAAAAACACGCTCTCCTCGCACACAGGAGGCCCGCTTGCATTTCTAATATACACACGGGGCCATATTATATACTCACAGAACCATATTGTTTCATCATTCATCTCACCCACATCACAGCGACATAATGTCAACATTTTCCATACAAGGGAATAATGGAGAATCCATCCACAACCCCGCCATCCCTCACCTCCTACCCTCTCAGTTCTTCTTCAAGGGCGCGAACTGCATCGAATCCTCGTAGTTCTTGGGGTCAATTTCGCGGAACCACGGCAGAATCGGCGGCAGGTTGTCCGGCTGGAGGTCGGGGTAGTGATCGCGGATCGCCGCTTGGACAGTGCGGTAAAGGACCTACAGCGTTGTGTTTGGAGGGGACCAACGAGGAACGTATGCGTAAGTGTATGTTTGGACAACGAGTGAAACGGAACGAGGAAGTGTGCCTAAAAACATAAAACGATCCATGACCCTTCCAAACAAAATGACCCCACGCGGTGACAACCCCTCGGAAAACCCACCTGGCTCCCCGCCGGCGCTAAATGCAGCCCGTCGCTCAAGAAATCGCTCAGCGGACGCCCACCGTTCACCCCCTTAACCCTCTCTCCAAACAAGCTCATTTGCGGCCCAACCTTGGTCACGACCGCCTTCCTTTCCTCCTCCTCAGCATCATACTCCCGGTCGACCTCTTTCATAATTGCAGCCCATACATCGACAACAGGCACGCCGAGCCTAGCGCCAGTCTCCTTCACGGCACGGACGTACTCAAACGTGACGCGGGACAGACGATCGGGTTCCCTGCCTTCGCGGCGGCATCGCTCGGCCCATGTGTCCTCGTCTAGGACTGGCGGCGTGATGAAGAGGAGGCGCGTGTCCGGGTTGTAGTAGGGCGAGATGGGCGACTGAGTGAGCGAAGCGAGGATCTCGAGGTTGGAGACGTAGCGCGAGAGGGGGACGTGCTGGGAGGAGCCAGGGAGAGCCGCGTCATTGGCGCCGAAGAACACGGTTAGAAGGAGAATGTTGGAGCAAGTGGGGGCCGTGGTTGTTGGGAGGAGTTGTTTGAGGATGGGGATCGCCCAGTTCGTGTTGTAGCCTGGTGGGGCGGAGAAATGAACGGGTGGGTGAGGTATGCAACCACACTACGCGAAACCAGTGTATGAAGAGAATGGTTCTTCCACGTACCCGAAAACCCGCGGTTCATAACGTCGACCTTCCTTTGATAATCCTAGCGCACACAAAAAAAAAATCGGGTCCACAATGAGCGTCGCGTCGTCCCCGACACCAAACTCTAGAAAACCATCACTTCCTCCCGTACCTCCCATAATCTCCAACACTCACATTAGCCAGCGAAGCTCCCCATCCAAAGTTCGGGTCGAAGCTGAGCTAATTCCCACGCCGAAAAGCAACTGTCAGTAACGCGGAGCGAGGCGCGCGGTCACAAAGAACAAAAAATAATGGTCGTCAAGTACACCTGGGTGATGGAGTCGCCAAACAGGACGATTTGGTTGTAGACGTGGTTCATCGTGATGCGCATCTTTTGGTACTGAACCAGGAAACTCTCCAATTATACCAATTATAAATAATTTTGATCACGTGTTTTCAGATCTCTGAATCAGATCGTGAGGAATTCCTTCTGAAACATGGTTTGAGATATTGAGTTTTTCACAACCCAATACCTTTTATAAAGGGCTAGTCCTAGAGTAATTTTTTAGTGCTTTGAAGAGTTGAATTTAAAATTTAACTAAGGAACATTTATACATGATTTCAAAAGCTATCTAGTAGTATTATTGTTCGAGGGTTGAGAGATTGTGTGAAGCACATCATCAAACAAGCAAAGAAGTATTATGCCAAACAAACAAAAGAAATGAAGACCACAAGATCAATAGGTATCATTAGTCTGGCTTTCTGTTTTAGGTATCAATTTTGTATTTTTATTTCACAACCAGATACGAGATAGAAATGGTGGATTGGAACGGGAAAAAAACGAATTGAAAAGAATATAAGGCAAAATGAGCATGAAAAGGATCAAACGAGATGTGGCGACTTCGATAAGAGACAGTACACACGAGAAAAACAAGTGATTGATATGATACATAGCTCAAAGAACGTCAGTGCGTCCTCAAGCCACCATATCGACAACAGCAGGTCCGAGTTGATGCCAGAAGTCACGAGTGATTTCACGTCAAGACCGTCGTGAGCTGACAGAGATCCGTGAGCAGCTTCGTCGGCAGACCGCAGAGAGGAAGAGGAAGAGAAAAGGAGATCCAGTAGTCAAGAAAAGGACGAATAGAGAGCAGCATGATGGAAGGAAAGAATCCGAGAAGACTCCTAACTTTCTTTAGATCCAGCAAGCCCATTCTACCGCGGAATTCTATCTACTAATTATCAAAGTAGCTAAGAAAAAGGAAATCCTATATACACTTTTACATTCCAAAATACCCCATCACCCATATCCACGTCTACAGAGCCACAACATTCCGCCTCCTATCCTATCGCCTTCCCGGGCTCGGTGTCCTAGGCCCACTCCTCCGATCCCTCACGGGGCTCGCCGACCTCCTCCCGACATACGACGGACCGATGAGCCTGTTGGAGCGTGGCGGGGGGCTCAAGGACCGACGCGTGGGCCTATGACATACGCGAGCACAGAAGTTTCGAGAACACGTCAATTCGAATCCCACACACACCGCAAACCAAAACCCGCGCATCCCCAAAAGACTCACCTATACGACCTCCCTGGCGACGTCTGCCTCTGCTCCAGATATCTCAGCACGGGCGACCTGCTGTTCCTTCTATACCCCGGCGTGATCACGTCTCTAGCGCGATCGTACCCCCTAGGCGAGCTCCTCTCCCTGTACGGCGGGTACCTATCATGCTGCGGCGGGAGCGGGGGCACGCGACGATCGTAAGGGTCGCGATCGAAGGGGGACGATCCGTTCCGCGACGGGGGGTAATAACCCGCGCCTGGACGATCGTAGGATGTTGACGACGGAGGGTCGCGGTACGAGGACGGTGGGGGCGGTGGCGCGTAGGGGTCGCGGTCCGAGTACGGAGGACGGTCGTAAGAACGATCGTATGTGCTGCGAGGAACGGGCGGGAGCGGAGGTAGAGCGTAATCGCGACGGTATTCATCTCCGGGGCGGGAGTAGCGGTCTGAAGAGGGAATTGAGAGTGGTGGGGCGCGGTCGTAGGAGCGATCGTAGGTACGGTCGTAGGCGCGATCGTAAGCGCGATCATAGGAGCGATCGTAAGAGCGGTCGTAGGAGCGATCGAGGGGGGGCGGGGGTGGAAGCGAAGGGGGACCATAGCGAGAGCCAGAGAGACGGTCGTAGGTGGCACGAGAAGTGTAGGCGCCCGAGATGGGACGGTCGTAGGTTGGAGTTGGTGGAGGACGGGAAGAGCGAGAAGAGTCGTGGCTGGTGGTGTCGAGATCAAGTGCATACATTGGGTACGGATGAGAAGGGATGGAATGGATTAGTTTGAGCCCCGGTTTGGTTTCATCGACGTCGTAAGAGTCACGTCGGAGAGCAGAGATTCGCTGAGCCATTCCAATCCACATCAAGCGGTATTAGGCCCAAGAAGCAATAGTCCATTTCACAAAGAATCAATCTGCGCGCCGTAATTTTCCACCTCCTCGCTGCATCATAAAGCACAAAAACCACAACCTCTTACCTAGTGCACTCCCTTGCAAAATGCCCGAGCCCACCGCATTTGAAGCACGCGCCGTCGCCACTCAGAGACCCGCGCTGCCTCGGCTTCCCACCGATCTCCGACAAAGCCAGCTCGACGCGAATGTGCTGGCCTAGGAAGTCGGTGCCGTTGAACTGCTGGATGGCATCGTCACAGCTACGTCGATCTTCGTATTCCTTTGTGATGCAAACGTGAGGAGACAAGGAGGAGCAAAGAAGAGGCAGGCCAAAGGGAAAAGACATAATGAAAAAAAAAGAGGGCGAAGAGAGGTAGAAATGTGAAATGTGAAAAGGGGAGAGAGAGAGAGAGAGAGAGAGCCCATGATTGTCGATGGGGAAAAGAGCAAAGGAATTTTGTGAGTGGGTCTGCTTCCTGCATTGATTGAGATGGTTGCGGGTTTAGCTTGAATCCGACGGAGAGAGAGCGGATACCAAGAAGAGCCCGGCTGTGAGCAGGCAAGTGATTGAAGAGCGCTTCCGTAGTCGCCAGGCTAACGAACCAGACGCGGTCACGGTCTCCAAAATCAGAGACTTCCTGCCTAGTGCGTAGCTCACCGTACTCAAGCAAGACGGATCCTGGAAAAATCCTCTTCCGTGACCAGAATCGGCTCAGATGACTCAGCTATGTCAGGAACACTTACGACGAACCCGAACCCGTTCTTGGTCTCAATGTTGACAATCATACCGCACTTCCCAAAGTAGTCCTTGTAGTCCTCAGGCCTGGCGCGCTCGGGAACGTTGCCAATGTAGATCTTGTGGGGCATGATGGAACTTTTTGTCGTGTTGGTTGGAGCTGCCTGTATCCGCAAGAGCGAGCGAGGGAGTTCACAAGGGGATGCCGGCGGGTTGGAGGTTTGACGGAGGGGTGTTTGCTGACAATCTAGCATAGGATGTCACAATGCCGCGGAAGGGGAGCGAGCGGATGGGTCATTTTTTTCTGTTGTCAACACATCTAACGTCACAGACACATGACTGGTGAAGTCACATGGGCTGCCAGTCTTTGGTTCGGCTCTTTGGTTCGGCCCTTTCTACCCCATTCCTTTCCTTTCCTCTCCCCTTCACTCCCAACATACCATGATTGCACGCTCTGCCCCGAGAGTCCCTCAGATCCTGCTTCACCTGGCAGGCATGGCTTCCTTCTCTTACTCCTTCTGGACCCTCGCCCACATGACTAACAAGGCCTCGGCCTCGTTTGGCTGGCACTTCCAGGTGAGCAACACTGGCTCGACTTGTGCGGCATCTGCTCCGTTACCAACTACGGCGCGTTATCTTATGAACTTTGGCATCGTTCTGTGAACGTATGCACCACGGCTCTCTCGCTCAACTGTGCTCACCTCTTACTCCCCAATAGCACCTCACCATCCTCGGCCTCCTTTTCTCCACCGTAACGTTCATTATCCTGATTATACGGGACATTATGCCAGACTCAATGATAGGTGAGGACAATATATAATTGAATTTTTATCGCCTCATATAGTAGCACTTCCTATCAGATGAAGAACTAATTCGCACATCGACAAACGATCCAGGTGCCCACGAATTCTTCACGGCCATCACCGTCCCGGTATGTCCAAACCACTGACCCGCTCCCATTCGCTCCTTCTCGAATATTCCCTTCAAAGAGCTCATTTTACCCACGTACTAACCATCTTCCCTTTCGAAAATTCCCAGCTCGAGGGCCTCATCTCAATCCTTTATTGGTCTCTCCTTTACTACGACGAGCGCCTCCTCAAGCACCCCGACGTCGCCGCCCTCCCCATCATTGTCGACCTCTCCTTCCACCTCTTCCCCGCCGTTCTTCTCTGGGCCGATTTCCTCTTTTTCTCCCGTCAGTTCGCCCGCTCCGCCCGCCACATCACCTACATCTTCGTATTCGGCGCCGCCTACTGCGCCTGGACTCACCTCTGCTTCCAACAGAATGGCTTTTGGCCCTACCCCATCCTCGAAAAGCTGCCCACGCCGTACAGGATCGCGTTTTTTGTTGCTTGCGCGGCGTTCTGTACTCTCGTATATGAGTTTGGTGAGTTAAGGGGGGGGGCTGCAGTGGGTGGAATAGAATCCCGGTCAAACCGGCCATCATTTTGCTTGATTTTCTTACCAAAACCACGCTGATTTTGTCATCAGGCGCCCGTCTTCACCGGTTCTTCAATAAACCTCTGGAGACCTTGACCAAAAAGATCCAGTAGTAGGTATAAAACAAGACCGAGTTCGTTTGCATATAGCATTTCATTTCGAGTAATACAACCACATACAGATGTTTGTCTGGACATGATAGATTTTTATTTTCTGGCTTATTGTTACGATTAAGAATATAACCTATCCCGATTGTGTTCGTTGGGCCGATTTCATTTGTGCGGAACGCTTCCACTTTGGCAATTGAAAGTACATAAATATATATACATTAATTAATGCGACCAAACTCAGAAATTTGATCTGAGATGGGACTCCAGGGACAAAGTCGCTGACATCACAGCAACCATGTGACCAAAGCTGCCCCAACCCACCAACCCTCCTCCTCTCCCTCATCTCTCCCCAATTCCCCTCCCCCTCATTATTCCACGCGGACACACATTCGGCCCAATACCCCACTCGCCGATCGATTGCCTCGCCCGGACGCCCTGTCATTCGCTGGTTGTAAATATTTGTCTTACAAACCTCCCACTCCATTCCTTCCCCCTCTCTCCCTCCCCCCCTTCCCCTCCCCCACATCCCACTCTTTCTTAATATATGTATCAGCGCAGAGGCTGGCGATGGCGACCGGCAGCCTTGTTAGGCGTCGCGGCGTTGTGTGTGGTATGCGTCGCGCCGATGCCAGCGAGGGGCATGCCCAACGAGCGGAGGCTATGGCTGAGGTGAGCGAGGGCTTTGATTTCTTTGACACCCAAAGTAGATCTTAGGGTTTGAGAGGTACTTGCTTCGTTAACTTACGCTATGTTTTGTGTCTCCGATGTCTTTGTAGGGATGCCGCCAAGGTACGAAACGCGTAAAACCCCTATTTACTATTTTAAGGCAGATTCGCATGTGTTTCGTCGCTAACCTCAAAGCACATGCTGCCCAGGAAATGTTCTATCACGGCTGGAACAACTACATGAAGTACGCCTTCCCGAAGGACGAGGTATGGAAGTCTAACAGGCTTCTAGGGCGGGCATTGTGGTTGGACCTGATCGGATATCCTCAAATCAAATGCCATTTTTGACACCTCGTATTGCGCCTTCAGCTGAACCCGATCCTTTGCAACGGTCGTGGGAGCGATAAGAAGAACCCGTAAGTTCACCTTCCCATCCGTGCCTTATATGAATTTTGTCGTGGATCGTCTTTATCTCATATCCCACGCCCCTTTCTCCTCGATATTCGATATCCTCGTGAACGCAGGTCAAACATCAACATCAACGATGCCCTCGGCGACTACTCTCTGACCCTCGTCGACACGCTCGACACGCTCGCGGTTGGTATCGGTTCTCTTTTTCGACATTTCCCTTGTAATGTGCCGCCCTGGCTACCACGCTTATTGACCCTTGCTCGTTTACATTATCAAACTCCACCCAGATCCTCGGCGATCAGGCCGAGTTCGAGCGCGCCGTACGTTTGACGATTGCCACCGTCCATTTTGACCTCGACAGCCGCGTACAGGTCTTTGAGGCCAATATCCGCATGTTGGGCGGGCTGGTGCGTTGCTGGGGCGAGGATCCCTTTTTTTCATAATGTTTTCTGTGACACGAATGCTGACCATATCGTCTCGTACCTCATAGCTCTCGGCCCATCTACTCGCTACCGATCGCACGCTCGGGTACTTCATCAAAGACTACAACGGCGAACTCTTGGACATGGCGCAGGACCTCGCGAAGAGGCTGATGCCGGCGTTCCAGTTGTCTAGGACGGGGATACCGTATCCGAGGGTGCGTGTGGGACTCTTTGGCCTGGCTTATGGATGGTGTGTGATGTGAGGTCGAAGTTTTAGATTCGTGTGATGACTGATGTTTATTTTGTGTCGGGTTCGGCCTGGTATGGGTGTGTAGGTGAATTTGCGGTACGGCGTCCCTAAGACGGAGACGGTGGAGACATGCGCGGCAGGGGCGGGGAGCTTGATTCTCGAGTTCGGCGTCCTTAGCCGGTTGACAAATACCAGCATATACGAGGTACACTTTTTTTTTTTTAAAAAAGGTTCGATATACAATATCTCCCATCCTCATTCGTCATCCATCTCCCGCAGGACGCAGCCAAACGATCCCTCCACGCAATCTGGGACCGGCGCTCGGCCCTTGGGTTGGTGGGCAACGTGATCAACCTGCAGACAGGCCAGTGGATCCACACGGCATCGTCAACAGGCGCCGGCATCGACTCCTTCTTTGAGTACATGCTCAAGGCCTACGTTCTATTCGGCGAGGATGAGTATCTTGACATGTTCCGCGAAGCCTACGGCTCCATCATGAAGTACATCCGCGACCCAACGGGATACCTCTACCGAAACGTCCACATGACCAACGGTGGGCTCATGAGCAGCTGGGTCGATAGCTTGAGTGCATATTTTGTGGGGTTGCAGGTTGGTTTTAGGTGGGGACCGGGGGTGGGGTGGAGCCACGAGGTGCGAGCTTGGGTGGTCGTGGAAAGTGACTGTTATATGGACTGGATGCCTAATGACTTAACGGTCATGGCGTGAAGGTTCGTTGCGCAGTACCGGGTTTTGATCCCAGCACGTGAAGAGAAATGTGGAATATCTGTTTGGTCCGTGTTTCTGAGGCAGATTAGACCCTGTCACATGAATACACCATATTCTAAACTTTCTGACTCTTTGGCATGCCATTTTCCACGAACCGCCATTTTCCACGAATCCAAGAATTTTGTCATTATTATCGCACTGAAAAAGGATCCTGACCATCACGAATTCGTTTCAGGTCCTCGCCGGTGATCTAGACTCGGCCATCAAATCGCACCTCTTCTACTACAATATTTGGCGCAAGTATCGGTCGCTTCCAGAGCGGTTTGACTTCTATCTTCGCAGTGTCAACATCGCCACTTACCCGCTCCGCCCGGAGTTCGTCGAGTCCACCTATTTCCTCTACCGCGCCACCCGTGACCCATTCTATCTGCGCGTCGGCGAGATGATCCTCGAGGACCTGAATAATACCACGCGCGTCGCGTGCGGGTTCGCCACCGTCGGTGATGTCATCGGGAGGAAGCTCGAAGATAGGATGGAAAGCTTTGCATTGAGCGAAACATTCAAGTATTTGTTCTTGCTATTTGATGTGGGTGAGTATGAGGAGAGGAACGGGGATGAAATGTATGGTGGTGAAGCTGTTGTGAAGTGATGGGCGGCAGAATGTGTATTAGTTTGGTTTTATTGGTTTTGTTATGGTGTTGTGCGTTCTAAATCAATTCACTTACTTCGCGACCTCATGGACCATTGCAGATCATCCTGTCAACACCTTGGATTCTAATTTCGTCTTCACTACTGGTATGTCTGATTTGCGTAAGTGTTGCAATACTCTTATGTGGTTCGTTTCACTCATACATCACCTCAAATTATTGATTGATTCCAGAGGGCCATATATTGCCACTTCCACGGCAATACCTGCATTCGAAGCGACATCGACCGGTGCCGTTCTACTCTGATGACAACGACGCACTCACCGAGATCTCTGCCTTCCTCCCCTCCCCCAACTCCTGCCCCGTCTACCAACCCGGTCAAACACCCTCCCGGCACCACCACTACCACCGGCGTGCGCACCCCCAAAAACTCTCCCACACAAACATAGGCCTCACCCCCCTGACTGCCTTTTCCCGCCCTACCTACCCCTCCTCCTCCTCCCCTTATACCGCCACCACAAGTACCACCTTCTCCCACCACGCCCACTCGGCCATCCTCTCCCGCCCCGACGCCGACTTCGCCCGCGAGCTCGTCGGCCTCGACGACGACCACATCCCGCCCCTAGACCCGCGTGGGTACTGCGAGGCCCCCAACCTCCTTCCGCAAACTGTCGAGCTCACTTTCGGGTACCCCGCCGGCACCACCAGCAACGGTAACAACCAGGCGGGACAGCAAGGACACGCGCAACAGCAAGCTGCCGATACTCAGGACGTCGGCTGGTCGCCCACCGTCGTTAAGTTCCTCGGCGGGCTCGTCGCCACTACCCTGGCAGGGCTCAAGGTTGAGCTAACTAAGCGCTCGTCCAGGCAGGGCGCTGGGTACGACGTCACCAAAGGTTAGTAGCGACGCGCGGCGGTGCGCGGGCGTGCGGAGGGTGGTGAGAGGCAATTGTGGCGTGGGATACAGGTGGGTTCAACTTGTGGGGATATTCCGTGATGTCCCTGTTTGCTTACCTTAGGTTGGTGTTGGTAGATGGGTTTGTTTCTTTTGTTGGATGCGCCCAAGGGTATTGTCGCCTTTTTATTGTGGGCGCGTGCACCTTGGTTAAAATTCGGTAGTTAATATAATAGTCATTATCGCGGTACATGCTTGCCGAATGCCTCATTTTCGTTTCTTTTTTCTTTTCTTTTTTTTTTCCCCCTATACATACATACATACATACTACATTCATACATACATACATACATACATACATACATACATACATACATACACCTTTTTTT
>RBNI01001205.1:0-23694 GCA_003990745.1 Jimgerdemannia flammicorona | reverse complement strand
AAAAAAAAAAAAAAAAAAAAGAAAGGAGCGAAGAGAGACTTATTATAGCGGGAACAAGAATCCGATGATCCGTTCGCCTGTCACCCAATTCTTAACTTTTGCAAATAATCCGTGATTTCTTTGAACTTTGACTTTCCTGGCCCTTGTCATGACCCATGATTTGTTCAACGTGAAAGTCGTCGTGGACACTTATTTCAAATCCACATACTCATATCCGTTAGTGATCTTAGATAGATCAAATAGAGCCCGTATACCTACGTTCACATTGCCTTCTCTATTGTTCCCACTCTATTCCTTGCGATCGCGCCGCTTTTGTAAATATAAAATATGAATAAAATATAAATCCAGACGTACTTGTTATTTTGCTTTTCATTAAGGCCATCGGCATTCGTAGCTATGCAACTTGTGTTCGGGGAACTCATTTCGAGCGCCGCGGTTATGGTGGACGGTCGCACGAGTTACGAGCTCACATCCATCGTTATTCACAACATGGCCACCACCACCGACGTAAACACCATCCTCAAACCTAATGACACCAAGTTCGAGAAGCATGTGGTCGCTCACGACTCCCGAGGAGTGCCAGCGACTGATCGAGCTTTCCTAACATGGCCAATACACGGCCGCCCCTTTGAACGGCGTCTTGCGGGCCAATGTACGCAACAGCGATCGCTATATCTGCAATGATCCGGGGATCTCCGAGCGATTGTGGATGAAGTTGAAGCCGTATGTTAATATTGGGTTCACGCCCGTCGAGGTCATTGGCTTTAATGAACGCTTGAGTTGGGAAAAGAGGACGCCAGTCCCCAACGGATCGTACACATATAATTCTGAAAATAAAGAAAATATCAAATATATATATAAATAAAGAACTGTTGAAATATGCAACTCAGTAACTATCATTTCTTGAGTGGCTTATACTTAGATGTTACGTCATCAATAATTTGCAACGCGTAAATTGAGCATATTCCTACAAAACAACAGGAACTTTCAATACTTAAAGCAGTTATTTATTGAGAAATAATTTTATAAAGAAGCTAATATACACTATTATCAAATATATATTGGAAATACAGATTAGTTGGGCCAGGTCTTGTAGATGTATATCGGTCATGTGCGCCATCATTGCTGGACGTTAGCCTATACCCCAAGTTTCTACGCCAAGCCGGAAGATATAATAATAGTCCTCGTGATGCTGATAACAATATTTAGATTTCCATTTTGAGGACTACTGACACGTGTATGTCTTTCGATTACCATCGATTGCTGCAGGATATCCTCCGGCCTGCAAATCGATTTGTGGCTTTAATGGATCTAGAAACTTTTTTTATTGTGGTAATAGTAGGCAGTGTCTGGTGTGATAAACTCAGTCATCAATTATCAAAATTTGCACATATCTTCTTACCATAGCATACGGCTGTCCGAGAAACGCAGAACCCCATGTATCGGCAAACGCCGATGTTTACGTCATTAATTTCGTTTTTAATGATGACTGTTCTGTGATGGTGATTTCAAGTATGTCATATGACATACCACCCGTAGGTCAAATGTTGCAAGAGGGTCTTGGCAGTAGGGCAGTCTATGTAACCTTGCATCCCCCCTTTTACTGCAATTCCGCAATTAGCGACTTCATCTCTACCTGTTGGGTTCGCTTACGCCGAACTTACCATTCGGCGATATTCCGACTTGCTACGATCTTCGCCAAAATATATCTAACATGTATACAATGCAGTTGCGAGGGGCACGAGAGTCGACATTCGGTAAATTTCTAAAATCGGAAGTCCTTCGTGATTTCAGCACCACGTGACCTCAAACACCTGCATTTATATATTTCTTCTGAAATAATGAAAAGGGGTAATAAAATTAATTAAATCATATCGAATAAGATTTATGAAACATTATTTGATTATGAGGTGACATTATTCTCGGTAGCTGCATAAGAGCCCCCTCAAATTAAACGTATATTTGTTGTATAACATTGTAAAGGTGTCTCCTTGTGTAAGTTACCGTAACGTAATGGTATTGGGATAAAATAGTCAAAGGTGGCGGCTGCAACTCGACTGTACGGAAGGAGTCCGTATACCGGCGTGTAAGTGTAAACCGCAATGACAACTCGGTATCACATCATATTCGCACTTGCTAGCCCAACCAACCGACTTATCTCGATAAATTCCATCACTAATGGAATGGAGTTCCTTTTCCCGTTATTGTCATTATATTTTTTATTTTCTCTTCCTGTACTCACTTTCATTCTAGTAATAAGTTGGAATCCGCTATTCAGGAGTATGCGTGGGAAGTGGCGGAGGTGATCTTCAATCTGAGATGCTCTATATATACACTTATGGCAATATATATATATACGTAGCTTTCACACGAACCCTCCACAACTATCTCGAACAAAGCCATGACCGACCACAAACAGAAGGAACATTTCAAGATGGAAAAGAGCAATCCGGAGTTCGAGGGCCGGCTTGCTGCACTCACTGAGATAATGCAGCAACTCAAGGACAGCGACGCGAGACTCCAGCAATACCTGGAACAGGTGCGGCTCGAGATGCAGGTCCGTCGGCTTGAGAGAGAGAATTCCGGGCTTGCGAAGGAGAACGCCAGGTTCAAACAAGAGATTTCGAAGGTTATGGAACGCACAGCCGAGCTAGAGCAGGTCATGGAGCACAACGCCAATCTCGTGGCGGAGAATGCCAGACTTGCGGAAGAGAACGCCAAGTTCAAAGAGGATAATTCAAAGGCCACTGAGAACAATGCCAAGCTTGTGGCGGCGAATCCCAAGCTCAAACAGGCGAACACCAGCCTCAAGAAGGAGAACTCAGGGTGCGCTGAGAACGAAGTCAAGCTCGTGGTGGAATATACCAGGCTTATGGAGGAGAATACCGAGTTCAAGGAAGAAGGCTCAAAAGTCTCGCAGCAACGTCATGAGCCCGTGGCCGAAAACAATACATTCACATCAGCGCTCAGCCCCGGCAAAGAGAACAATCCAAACGCCACGGAGCACAAAGGCAAACTCATGAAAGAGAATGCCGAGTTGAAAGAGGATTTCGTGTTGGTCGTACTGAACAAAATCAAACAGAGAGCCGGACTTACGCAAAACATGAGGAGAACGCCGAGCTCACGCAAAAGAATGCCCAACTTGAAACGGAGAACGTCAGGTTCACGGAAATTTGGGTGCTTCTCCGCAATTCCGAGACGATTGAGATAAAGCATAGGGACATTTTCGCGCAGCAAATCTTGATGCAGCAATGCGCGATCAACTGCTTCTGGACATTCACTGCGAGCTGTACGACTACCTGTGCATATTACAGTAACAAGACCAATATGAGCCGTCAACAACTGTAGGCCATTGAAGCAATCCATGGCGGTTGCTGAGCGAGGCGCGTTGGTAAAATTTGATCGTAAAATATCACTTTCATTAGTTTTCAGGACATGCGCCTGGCACATATTTATATGTTTTGGGTATGATGATTCAATCGTCAGATAATAGGCACACGTCCAAATTCATGGCATTTGTCTTTTAGGCATGATTCAGTAAGCGTACCTCACGTCACATAATTACATGGCGTATTCTGTATTTAAATGTATGATACAGGTACTCCAGCCCGCGTGATTGAATAGTCGTGGCTTGGAAATGCCGTGGTTGTCGGCAAAGAAATAAACAAATAAATAATTATTGTATATCCCTGGATACGTAAGCAACAATAGATAAACGCACCATGACAAGCTGTCGATTGTCGATTCATTTATTTTTCGCAAGTTGCAATTTTTGATTGCCTCTTGTATATTAAAACAGGCTGACAGGGAGGTTCGCGATTTCTCCTGCTCGTCCTATCCACACAATTCTCCCTGCGTTCACGTTATTGCCACGAGATAGCGATTTCGACCTGGTGTAGGAAATAGAAAGAAGAAAGGAGCATCTGATATGTACGCGCGGTCCATCCTTGCCGCCGTTCTTGTGGGTTCTTATTTCCAAAAAGTAGTGCTCCGAACGGGACGGGATGCGAAACTAGGACGAGACCGAGACATCTCGTTTCCTATGATCTTACACATGATCTACAAGGGGCGACGATTTGCTGATTTGCCAACATTCTGGCATCACAGTTTATTTTCAATGACTGCATTTTAGAGTAATGAGCGAAGCTCTTCTCTCAGTTGATACATTTTCCGCCAACCATAAATCCTCCATCTTCTGTCTCTATTTATTCCTTCACAGGAAAGATTCATTTGTCTGCAGCCTTTGGCTTTGCCCGGGAAACCACCTGCTTGCAAATAAAGGAGCAAGATATTCATTATAAGTCAGGTAGGACTTTCAGATGGGAATAGATATAAAAACAGTACTGGGATATAAATACACAAATGATAACATACCTCAGAAGATTATTGCTCACATTTTTTCCAACTCAGCCTTTGTATAATACTTGCTGATGGACCCATCAACGAACATGAACTTGGACTCGGATCCAGAGGCGATCTCAGCTTGAAGTTTCTTAAGATGTGCCACAGCTTCAGGGATGTCATCCAGCCATTCCTCACCAGCGATATCTGTCTCTATACTTTCAAGATCTTCCAACACCTCGTCAACGGTCAGTCGCATTTCAGGGACAAGTTTCCAGCACCGTTTGTAAATGTCAGAGTATTCGGATGGTGTTCCAGGGATAGGTTCCTCACACGATCTAGGGGAGGTCGCATCGGGTGGACGTGATGCATTTCCACGAGGGCGGCATCTTGCCGTAAGTTGCCATAGAAGTGTTCCAAGGCAATATATGTCAGATTTTTTTGTGCATAGTGAATTTTTCTTGAACGCTTCAGGTGGAAGATATTCCACCTGCCCATAGATTTGACCGCCATGTTTGCTAAAATGTTGTACAGTGTTGCTTATACCAACATCAATGATCATGGGGTTGATGTTAGGTTTACTGAGGAATACAATGTTTCCTGGGTGCAAGTCATTGTGGATCAAATCAGCATTGTGAATCACTTGCAACCGATGGGTGATATCTATAGCAATCTGCCATATATTCAACCAGGAATTTGGCGGCAACTTAGTAAGGAGTTGTGTAAGATCACCACTGGCAGCATATTCCAACACCATAATATAGCAACCAGTCGTATCGTCCATTGATAATCCTATAACAGCTGGCGTCGATACTCTGCGAGATTTGGAGAGTCGAAGATAGACGTTGAGTAGTATCTGTATAAGAAGTAGAGTGGGAGTGCCCAATGTGAGTTATGAAAAAGAATACAAAGATCAATTTCTGCAGATACAAAAGAGTAAATTGCAATAACCTCATTCCGGAGTTGATCTATTTTTAAATGATCATTTCCTTTCAACACCTTCAATGCAACAAATCTTCCTCCTTTCCGATTATCATTCACTTTGGCTTTATATACAATACCGAATCCACCTTCGCCTAGCTTCTCAACCAGGCTAAATTCACGATAAGGTATCCAAGTCATGCAAGCTGCGAGTTCGATGATTTGAAGCTTTGTTAAGCACTCCACAAGCTTCTCATCGTCACCGCGGAGGCCAGATTTAAACTTTGACATAACATTGATGTCAGAAGTTTTGATTACATCAATGATCTGAATAAGTTGTAATAGGCTTGACGCTATTTGCCCAAGCAGTAACTGACAGGTAGTACAGTTCCTACATACCATTGAGAGAATGTTTGGACTCGACGAAGTTCACATTCCGCTCCAGAAAATCAGCAATAACACCTAATGTCTTATCACCAATGACATTGTCTGATGAACAGTGGATAGATATACAGGCGGCAAACAGCAGTTCACACAGTTCAAACATACTTTGGAGCTTCAGCGTGGTCACGACCATGTTCTGTTTCAGAGACTCGGCCAATGCGCATGCTCCCTTGTCACTGATTGCGTTGTCTAAAGATGACAGAGAATGGACGAATAAATACGCATGGGTAATGAACTGGTACCCATTATGCAGCTGTAAACAGCAGTTCACACAATTCAAATATACTTTGGAGATTTAGCGCGGTCATGGTCGTGTTCTGCTTCAGAGACTCGGCCAGTGCACATGCTCCTTCCTGGCCAATTACATTGTCTGAAGATGAACAAAGGATGAACAAACACACACGGGTGGTGAGTTGGTACCCATCACGCAGCTACAAACAGCAGTTGATAGAGTTGAAATATACAATCGAGATCCAGGGTAGTCACAGTTGTGTTCTGCTTCAGAGACTCGGCCAGTGCGCGTGCTCTCTTGTCGCCGATTTCGTTGTCTAAAAATGACAGAGAATGGAAGAATAAATATGCATGGATAATGAACTGGTACCCATTACACAGCTGCAAACAGCAATTCACAAAATTCAAATATACTTTGGAGATTTAGCGCGGTCACGGTCGTGTTCTGCTTCAGAAACTCGGCCAGTGCACATGCTCCTTCTTGGCCAATTACATTGTCTGAAGATAAATGAACAAACACATAGAGGTGGTGAGTTGGTACCCATCACGCAGCTACAAACAGCAGTTGATAGAGTTGAAACATACAACTGAGATCCAGGGTAGTCACAGTTGTGTTCTGCTTCAGAGACTCGGCCAGTGCACATGCTCCCTCGTGGCCAATTCCGTTATCTGAGGATGAACAGAGGATGGATAAGAAAATGCGCACGGGTAACCATCACGCAGTAGCAAACAGCAGTTCACATAGTTCAAACATACATCGGAGATTCAGCGTGGTCACAGTCGTGTTTTGTTTCAGAGACTCGGCCAGTGCGCGTGCTCTCTCGTCGCCGATTTCATTGTCTAAAGGTGGACAGGGGATAGATGAATAAATATGCATGGATAATGAACTGGTACCATTACAGAGCTGCAAACAGCAGTTCACAAAATCCAAACATACTTTGGAGATTTAGCGTTGTTACAGTCGTGTTCTGCTTCAGAGACTCGGCCAGTGCGCGTGCTCCTTCTTGGCCGATTGCATTGTCTGAAGATGAACAAAAAAAGGATGAACACGCACGAGTGGTGAGTTGGTACCCATCACGCAGCTACAAACAGCAGTTGATAGAGTTGAAACATACAATCGAGATCCAGGGTAGTCACAGTCATGTTCTGCTTCAGAGACTCGGCCAGTGCGCGTGATCCCTCATGGCCAATTCCATTATCTGAAGATGAATGGAGGATGGATGAGCAAACACGCATGGGTAACCATCACGCAGCAACAAACAGAAGTTCACACAGTTCAAACATACATCGGAGATTCAGCGTGGTCACGGTCGTGTTCTGCTTCAGAGAATCGGCCAGTGCGCGTGCTCCTTTGTAGCCGATTCGGTTACCTGAAGATGAACGAAGGACGGATGAGCAAACACACATGAATAGTGAGCTGGTACCCATCACACAGCTGAAAACAGCAGTTCACACACTTCCAACATACGTTGGACATTCAGAGTGGTCACGATCGCATTCCGCTTCAGAGACTCTGCCAGTGGGCGCGCTCCTTCATGACCGATTCAGTTGTCTGAAGATGAACAGAGGATAGATGAACAAACATGCACGGGTGGCGAGCTGGTGCCCATCACGCAGCTGCAAACATAGTTCAAACATACGTTGGAGGTTCAGCGTGGTCACGGTCATGTTCTGCTTCAGAGACTCGACCAGCACGCATGCTCCCTCATCGCCGATTTTGTTGTCTAAAGATAAACAGAGGAGGGATGAGCAAACACGCATGGGTGTGAGCTGGTACCCATCACGCAGCTGCAAACAGCAATTCACATAGTTCAAACATACGTTGGAGATTCAGCATTGTCACGGTCGTGTTCTCATTCAGAGACTCGGCCAGCGCGCGTGCTCTCTCGTCGCATATTTCGCTATCTAAAGATGGGCAGAGAATGAATGAGCAAACACACATAGGTGGTGAACTAGTACCCATCATGCATCTGCAAACAGCAGTTCACAAAGTTCAAATATACTTTGGAGATTCAGCGTGATCATGATCGTATTCTGCTTCAGAGACTCGGCCAGTGCGCGTACTCTCTCTTGGCCAATTCCATTGTCTGAAAATAGATGGAGGATGGATGAGCCAACACGCACAGGTACTCATCGCACAACTACAGGCAATGGTTTCCGTAATTTCACCATACCATTGGGATTCGGCTTAGCCAAAGCCTTGTATATGGCATTTATCGTCTCTCTGTCGACGCCGTTGTCTAAAGATGAACAGAGCTGGTATCCATCATGTAGATGCAAACAGAAGTAGGATCAAATCGCCCAAATCACACACTGATTTCCGACATACCTCCGAGATTCAGATGGGTAAGGGTCGTGTTCTGCTTTAGAGACTCGGCAAGAGCACGGGTACCATCAACGTTGATAGAGTTATCTAAATGAATACGCACAGGTCAGCTAGATCGAATCACCCACATTCAAACTGTCACACACTGATTTCTGACATACTGGAGAGATTCAGCTGGGTAAGGGTCGTGTTCTGCTTCAGAGACTCGGCCAGAGCACGGCCACCCTTAGCACTGATTTTATTATCTAAATGAATACGCACAAGTCAGTTGGATCGAATCACCCACATTCAAACAATCACATACTGATTTCCGACATACCTTCGAGATTCAGCTGGGTAAGGGTCGTGTTCTGCTTCAGAGACTCGGCCAGAGCCCTGGCACCATCAGCGCTGATAAAGTTATCTAATTGAATATGCACAGATCAGCTGGATCGAATCACCCACATTCAAACAGTCACACACTGATTTCTGACATACCTCCAAGATTCAGCTGGGTAAGGGTCATATTCTGCTTCAGAGACTCGGCCAGAGCACGGGCACCCTCATCTTGGATGCTATTCTCTGAAATACGTACAGGTCAGCTATCGAATCACCCACATTCAAAATCACACTGATTTCTAACATACCTCCGAGATTCAGCTGGGTAAGGGTCGTGTTCTGCTTCAGAGACTCGGCCAGAGCACTGGCACCATCAGCGCTGATAGAGATATCTAAATGAATATGCACAGTTCAGCTAGATCGAATCACCCACTGCCCACATTCAAACAGTCACACACTGATTTCCGACATACATCTGAGATTCAGCTGGGTAAGGGTCGTGTTCTGCTTCAGAGACTCGGCCAGAGCACGGACACCATCAGCGCTGATAGAGTTGTCTAAATGAATATGCACAGGTCAACTGGATCGAATCACCCACATTCAATCAGTCACACACTGATTCCGACATACCTTCGGTAAGGGTCGTGTTCTGCTTCAGAGACTTGGCCAGCGCGAGTACACCCTCTATGTCAATACACTTCGCTGAAGTTGAACAGTAATGAATGAGCAAACACGCACAGATCACTAGTTGGAACTCGTCAGATAGCTGCAAACAACAGTTCACTCAGTTCAAACATACAAGAGAGGTCCAGCGTAGTCTGGGTCATGAGCAGCGTTCGCATATTGTATCACTATCAAGTGCAAAGTGGCAAGTGTCGGTAAATAATCTCCTAACTCTAACCCTACAGTTTCACTAATGAGTATGTGTCCAAATTAACATAGTGTTGAAATATGCACGAGCAATTTGTGGCTTGTAATTAATTAGACGTTTCAACAGTGACGGCAACAATATTTACGTCATCAATAATTAAGAAAAACACCCAGTAATTCCACTACAAACACAACACATAGCCTTAGTTAGCTGTATCGGTTAGTTAACGAGGGGCCGTAGGGATGTATACACCGAAGAGATGTATAGATACGTAGCGGATTGTGGAGACGCGTAGTCCCAAAAACTACGGGAATTTGGGAGAACGCATGAAAACAAAGCTGGGATCCATTATCAGCGAAGATAACAGGTTCATTTTCAGTTGAAGGGACCAAGATCTGGCGGCTATAATAAATGGTGGATTCTTCTTGGATAGTGATCTTGTTTCTATGATTGTCAAAGTTGGGCCACATACAAGTCCTGTCATTCGCTCTCGCAGAGGGGGCTATCATTGAAAACGTCAAAATTTATTTCTTGCGAGAACTCTACCTGTTTTAACGGGCCCGGGTTCAATTCAATAGAAAGGAATAGTGAGACGCTTGCGGAAGATGAGTTTTGGTCAAAAATTAAGTACGCCAACTTTTCGACCAATCTATATCACATTCACGACCCTCGTGCCATAATCAACGCCGGCATCAGCCCAACTGATCATCAAAATTTTGCGCACAGGTAGTTCACCTGGCTCCTCCTATCCGCGCTTTGTATCCCGGATTGTGTACAGTTCATACCTGTAAGTGGAACGTTTCCCAGTTAGGTTGACCGAGGCTTGAGGCTAGAGTCGTTCTTGTATTTGTACAACATGGAGACGATTGATGATTTGTGATTGTTTGGAAGGGAAGGTGAAGAGGGCACTCCTTTATAATTGCCGATGGAGAACAGTTTTACGACCGCAATACTTTTTTTTTTTTTTTTTTTAAAAAAAAAAAAAAAAAAAAAAAAAGATCAATTAAATCCCCGTTCTCAACTCCATTTTGGTGAAGTTTCTCAAAGGTCCCATAATTAAATATTGGCAGGAAGTTTCCGTTCTACATACATTAAGTAACCCAATGCTATTTTTATTTTTCTGCGCGCCTTCACATAAACGACTGTCCGTCATTCTGTCGCCTGCTCCGTTCCCAGGCCTGAGTGCATGATGTTGACAAGTACGTTTTGGCTTCGCTACCGAAAACACCTGGACACTTCGTCTCGGTGGGCATGGCTCTCCCACTAGGGCAGACGCATCCGACATTATTATTATTATTATTATTATTATTATTATTAAAAAAAAAACTACTCTAACTCTATCATTGCACCATCCCAATTCCACAACATCAATGATGTATTGTTCATTGTCTGAACTTTTGCTTGGCCACCAAAATAAAATACTCTGAATATGATACTATTTGAAATTTAAAATAAAATAATAAAATATTATAATTTTTAATTTTAATAATATATTGAGATCTAGTTAAGATACTGAGTTATCTATAATAATAAGATTGAGTTAGAATTCCAATTTTTTTTAATAATATACAATTAATTAATAGCAGATATATAATTTTGAGTAAGTTATTTAGTATATCCATCTCTCTCTACTACTATTCATATTATACAAAAACTCACAATACATTTTGTACAGTTTATTAAAGAAAGATATTATTAATATATTAACAAATAGGAGATCTGATGGATATACTGAGTCTGGTAAACCTGGAGTATTTGGATAACAGTATATAGAGAGAGACTATAGTACTGAGATACTAGCTATAATATTGAAGACTGAGGGCTATGAGATTAATGTGAAAAGAGAGGCTAATTTGGCAGTAATTGCTGAGGAGTCTGCTGATTTCTAATAGAGATAAAGAAATAGATTGATGATCTGGCAGATAGTGTGTAAGAAGTATAAAAAGTTGATAGAGATTAGAGATGATGAGAAGATTGCTGAGATACTGACTAGATTGAATACTAAAGAGGATATAGATATAGAAGCAAATATAGAATACAATCTAGATATAGCTAGAGAGGAAATAAGTATAGAATTATAAGGAGATGAGAATATTATAAGATACTATTATTTTATTATGAATAGTATAACTAATATTTTCTTACTGAATGTGAATAGTCTGAGAGGCTTTGTAAGATATCAAAATATTTTTATCTGGCTAAAGAGCTTGGAGGAAGATCTCTTTCTGGTATAGGATATATACTATAAAGAGAAATTAAATATATAGACATAGATAAGAGAATAGAGTAATGAAATAGTTTAGAGGGATAAGGTAGAGATTTTAGTATAAAAAGATAAGAGAGAATTATGTGAGATTGGAGAATAGAAAGACTACTTAGTATGGGGGAAGTGGTAAAGGCCAGAGTAGAATTTAGTAGTAATAGACTCTTATTATTGCTCTACTGTGAGAAGAGATTAAGTAGAGTAGCTAGATGAGCTTCTAAAGTATAGAGCCCTAGCTAAAGCTAGTATAGATATACTAAAAGAAAACTTTAATATAGTACATAATTACTGATAGATAGGACTGATAGAGAAAGAGTATTATTAGCTATAGTAGGGGTCTGGATAGTTGGAAAGAAGTAAAGCAGTTAAGTTTCCTAGTAGATACTGACAGAATGATATGGAGTAATAGAAGAGTCTACATATATATACTAGATAAATAGGTTGGAGACAAAGATAGACTAGATTCTGATAGCAGATTGCTGAGAGCTAGATATTTGAGAGATCTTGGAGATAAAGTAGTATTTTTGGTCTGACTACTGAGAGCTGTTGGAGTATAGATAGTTTGGCAGAAGTAAAGATGTACCTAAATATTAGTATCTCAATATCTTCTTTTTGAAGAAGAGGAAGTTGTAGAGAGAATAAGTAGAGAACATTGAAGTGATAATTGAATATTAGAGAAGTAAGAGAACTTCAGTAAGTGTTCACTAGTTAAAGATAAAGAAGACTATTAAGATATATATATTAGAGTAAGACAAGTAGATTGAAAGGAGCTTAGTATATGATAGATAATATATATATTAAACAGAATAGAGTAGTTATAGCTAGATTGGGTAGGTATGTTAGTATAAAAGAGCATAGAGAATTAGAGACTGAGATATATATAACTTGAAGTAGAGAAATTGAAAAGAGTATTAAGAGAGGAAGAGGAGATATTATATAGAATATAGTAGTATAGCTGAGATAGCAGAGGCTTGAGAAAGGAGAGAGGTTAATAAAGTATCTATCAAGGCTTCTATAAGTGAAGAGGGTGAGGTAGTAGCAGAATAGAGTACTTAATAATGAGAGTATAATAGTGAGTAAGATATAAAGAATCTTGAGATTGTTGAAGAGTAGATAAGATGAGATAGTCTGAGTTTATGATATAATTGAAAGAGTAAAGACAGATAGGCTAAATGAATAACTGGTCTTTCTAGACTAAGAGAAGACTTATGATTGGGTTCAGAAAGTCTGACTAGAGAAAATATTAACTAGAATAAGTATCTCTTATAATTTCTGACTATTAATAATTAGTCTATTGAAGAGTAGTCAGATAGTAATTTTATATAATAGTTATCATAGTGCTGCTTTTTTATTAGGGAGAGGAGTTCTTTAGAGGGGTTTACTGTCTCTTATTTTTATATTTTATTATTAGAGCTATTAATAGATAGAATTCATTATAAGGTATCAGATCTACTAGTACTAGAGGTAGTCTGGAAAATCAGAGTCTTTGTAGATAATATAGTAGTTGATCTTAGCTCTATTGATGATGTGAGAAAATTGAGAACTATTGTAAACTAGTATGAGAAATGCTCTGGGGTAAAGCTAAACTAATATAAATGTGAGATAATAATATTGAGAAATGATTTGGTAGATAGAGATATTATTAGAACAATTATTCCTATAGAAGAAGTTGTATAGTATCTGAGCATATTTCTATCAATATATAGATCTATCTTATCTAGAGCTTAATGAAAGAAAAAGATAGTAGAATGGAAAGCTATCTTTTAGAGTTAGAGAGAGCACTATATTTCTCTTACTAGATAGATATTAATTCTAAATATCTACTAGTTACCAAATCTTTAGTATCTAGTAACTACTTAGACTTTTCAGTATAGATGGTAAAGAGCAGTACTAGAGGAACTTGCAGAGAAGGATATCAAGAAAGTGGATGTATTTCATAGATCTTAGGAGGTATGGAAAGAATTTCTCAATATTGCAATATAGAGACCTAAGCTGGTGATGGTGATGGTAGTAGCTCTTCTGGATGATGAAAGATATGATATTAATGAGAGCAGGATGGCAGATATCAGAAAGGTGGTAGCAGAAAGAGTGGACCTTTTCTGTAGCAGTATAAATAGTGATCAGATCTAGAGGGCAATTTGTGAGAACTAGCAAAAGATCATTAGAGGAAGGGCTGAGAAAGTAGTAGCAGTCCCAGCTGAGCTTTAAATAATTTCTTTGATGATGATGAACAGTTTATATATCTTATTGATCAATATCAATAGATTATGTGATAGTGTTAAAAGGCAGAGGCTATTTTGATAGCTTAAAGTCAGAAGATATGATATTGTTTTTCTTTAGGATATTCAGGCTTATGGAGAGCAAGACTATGAGGTATAGAGTAAAGAATGGTATAGTGGAGCAGATTGGAACAAACAGGTGGGTATCTTGGTTGGTGTAGGCAAAGGTGAGCTGGTGGAGATAGAGGTCTATGGTGACAGATTGGTATAGAGAAGGCTAAAAGAAGAGGCAGGTGATGGTTTAGCAGTAGGCTTAGTTTACCCCCTACAGTTGGCAGAGAGTGAAAGTAATGGGTTGAGGACTGGTGGGCTTGAGAAGGTTGGGAGGTGATTGTACTGGATATTCTGAGAGGAGACTTCAATATAGTGTATAATTAAACACTAGATAGGTCAGATGGTGGGACAGGTGTAGCAGTATTCTCTGGACTATCTTGATGACTTCAGGTGGAGTGTGACATATAGTGAGAGTCATAAGTATACTAATATTTTATTATTTTTACTTTTTAAATTAATTATAACTTATATAAAAATATTATTGAAGCCATTTTTTAACCAGTAATAGAATAGGTTTAGAACTTCAAAATATATTTGTTTTACCTTATTTGGATGATTACAAATAAAGTTATTACTATTTAAAGTTATATTAATCATTGGTATACTTATGGCCCTAATGGTACTTGGAGGCCCCTACCATTGTTTTATAAGCTCCTGATGTTTTAAAAAAAATTTCTCTAATTGAGGCTTCATTATCTATGTCTTCTCTACTCCTGACATACTTTGAACCATGAGAAAGCTCCCCGAAAACATTCATAACTATATAATCTACAAACTGCATTCTGGTATATCAGTATGCAAGATTGCCAAGGAGATGGATGTTGGAACGGTGACCATGTGCTGTATAAGGGATCAGTACTGCGGTGACATCAAAATACCATAAAAAAGTGGTCACCCATGGACTCTTTCTACTAAAGATGAAGCATGGGCCATTCGCCAAATAACTACTGGTAAGGTGTAAACTGCCACAATGGTTGCCAAAACTATAGAAGAAGAAGGGAAACCATCTATCGGTACCAAGACCATATGCCAGGTACTGAAATAAGCAGGTCTGAAGGCCACCATCAAGTAGAAGAAGCCTATGTTGTTCAAGCATCATATCAAGGCATGTTACGAATTTGCCCTTAAGTACCAATATTGGACTCTAGATGATTGGAAATAGGTCATTTTTTCAGATGAGACAAAGATCAATCGTTTTGGATCTGACAGACATCAATGGGTATGGAAGAAGCTAGGCATGATGCCACTTAACCACCACATGAAAGGGACTGTCAAATTCAGTGGCAGATTGATGATGGTCTGGGGTTGCATGAATTACTATAGCATAGGCTATACATACCAGATCAATGGTAGAATGAATGCAGAGCTCTATACGAGTATTCTCACTGATGAGCTGCAAAAATCCATCCAGTTTTTTAAGATGGACAGGAAGAAGCTTATATTCCAATAAGATAATGACCCAAAGCATACATCCAAGGTAGCTTCCAAATGGCAGAGGAGGAGGAAGGCCCAGCAGAAGCCAAGGGAGCAAACCCAGAGCCAGTGTCAAAATGAACAGAAGACATGTGAAAAAGTATATATAAGGGGGATGAACAAAGAATGTAACCAAAAATGTATCAGCTGTTTATTGCTACATAAAAACACAGTCCTTATATATAAAATACGACATCCCAAAAGGGAGGATGTGCCATAACTCAGGGCGAACTGAATTAGGAACCACATGACTGCTGGAGATAAGCAGAGATAAAAGGGGAGCCAATCCCAGTTGCAGGATAAAAATCACAAACAAACATAAACAAAACAAATCCAAATTGAGATTAAAAAACATCTGCAGACCCCAGAGGGGTGAGTGTGAGTGAGGGGTGAGGCCGAAATAGAGTGAGCCACAGTGAGCCTGAGCAAAGTGAGGGGCCAAAGGTAGCAGAGGGGAGTGGAGTAAGGCCAAGACCCTGGAGCGAAATGCGAGACCCCAGAGGAGGCAAGGATGTTTTTTAATCCTCTCCAGCAGAGCTGGAGGCACCAGAAGGTGACGAAAATGCAAAATGAGAGTGATGGATTAAAGAAGAAATAAAAGAAAGATGTGAACGAGTGATCAGAGGGTATCGGGAAAGAGATGAAAGTCCATGGCATGAAAGAGAAGAGCGCAGAACAGTATCAGGGCATTGAGCAACTCAGCGAGCACAATCAAATGGTATGATAAGAATCGGGGGTGGGAAAGAAGAGGGGGTATGGAGAGGGTAAGGGGAGAGGGAGGAAAGGGAAGGGGGATAAAGGGAAGAGAGGAGGGAAGAGCGAACAACAGACCATTCAATAGAAGCAAGCAGATTGCAAATGATAGAAATTGGATAGGCATGATGATGGACCACGAAGTTGCCAAGAACCCAAACAGTAGACACTCAATCAGAATGACAGGAGCAGTATAGTACAAGATAATAAGTCTCACCCCAAACACATTCAAGAAGAGTATGATGAGGATGATTGGACAGAAAGTCAGGGAACTGTTGAGAACATGGAAAATGAGAATAAACAACAGTTCAGAAGGGAGAAAGAGAAATGGAAAGGTCCAAAAAGGGAATACTAGTCATACTGCACACCCAAGTAATAGAATGGTAGAGAGGGTAGACACTCTGAAACATATTAGGGATATCAACATCAGCAATAGTGAAGACAATAAAGTCATCAATATATCAGCAAAAGAAGATATTCCCAGCCCAGAATGCAATGGAAAGAGATGAAGAAGGATCACATATTATACAAAATTTATGGATCAGGCCAATAAGATTGGCAAGAGTGGGGGTACAATTCGTACCCATGGTAATACCAGAAGTCTGGTGAAAAGAGCCAAGGGCTGACTCAAAATAATTAGAGCTACAGACGAGAAGCATAAGCTCAACAATGGAAGCCAACGAGACCAGGGAGTCCAAAGAAAAAACAATAGAATCTAAGAAGCAAAGGCAATCATTGATCTCATCAAAATGAATAGCAGTGTAGAAGGAGGAGAAGTCACCAGAGGCCAAATGGGAGAAACGGTGAACAGGCACAATGGTAGAGCAAAGAAGAGTGAGTTCCTGAGTATCATGAAGAATAGTATACTCAGGTCCAAGATGGTGTTGTAAAAGAGCCATCTAGGAGAGGAAGAAGTGAGATAGCCACTTCAAAATCTCAGTGGTGGGGGAATTATAAGCAGCTGTGATGGGATGCCAAGCCAAAGTAGGCTTGTGAACCTTGGGAAGGGTATAGAAAACCAGAAGACAAATGTCTGGAGAGGACAAAGAGTCCTGGAAGAAGTTAAAAATGGGATTCACAAATGGGGAGTCTGAAAGCGATCTGGTATGAGCCAGAGAAACCCAAAGAAGAGTGAGAATCTCATCCAATCCAAGAGCACTAGGCTTGTAAGCTACAGCATGAAGGAGGGCAGAAAGGCCATCAAGGTAGAGCGACTTAGGAATAAGTGCAAAACCCTGATTCTTATCAGTGACTGTGAGCAAATGCATAGACAATTACTTGACCGATTTAAGCATGGTATACATGGTATGGTCCGAAACCAAGCAAGAGCGAGTATGGACAGCATGCAAGCCATGTCAAGGAATATGCAGTGTGAAGAGACATTGGGAGGGGGGGCCCAATCACTAGGAACAAAATAGCGAGAGGGCATCTCACCACAATCTTGAAAGAAAATGGCAAGGTCAAGAGCATAGCGAAAATGTATGAGACAAGCCAGATTAGTGAAGGAGAATTGAGAGGGAGTCGCAGGAAAAATGAAGTGAGGACCCAAGGATAAGGCAAAGACTTGAAGGGGAGAAAGGGGGCAGTCAGCTGAAGAGAAGGGAGGAGACAAACAAGAGAAGAATAAACCCGAAAATTCAGGATAAGCAACTGGGAAAGGTGAAAGGGAGACAGCATGAGGAACCACTCAGGGTACACCAGAAGTGACAATGGAATCTGAGAAGGGATGGGGATACTGGGGGAGAACTATGCCAGGGAGAAGTTTAAGAGCAGGAGGCCTTCCCCTTCCCTCTGACTTTTTTTGAAGGTGGCGAACTTGATGAATGAGAGCACACCCAGTCAGAGTGCCAGACCTTATGGCCGCAGGCTTTTGTACAGCTCTTACATTCAGGGGCACAGGTGGAGGAGGCAGAGGAAGAACTGGCAGAGGAGGCTGAAGGCGAGTGAGCAGCTGAGGGGGCAGCAGCATGAGGAACACCACCATGAGGACAAACAGACTTAGCCGGGTGCCAGTAGGCACAGTGGAGGTGACTGGAGCAGACAGCACAAGGCCAGGCCCTGACAGAGTGAGAACCGAGTTGGTGGCCATGCTTAGGGGTGGGGGGAATGGAGGAGGAAGCCTTGGTGGGGGAGGGGGATCAGGAAGAGGCTGACAAAGCCTGGTTGGGCTTGGCAGGGATCTTGGCGGGGGTCTTGGAGAGAGCCTTGGCAGTGGCAGCGGCAAAGGAACGGACCTCAGCATGGGCAGTGGTGCGAGCTTCGGCGCGAATGGCCTTAGAGACTGAAACCTCAGGGGAGGCAGGTAGGGGAGCAGTGGCAGCAGCATGAGCAGATACGGTAGCACATGACAACTCTTGCTTGTGAAGGCGAGCAACAAAGGAAGTGCCGGCAAGGAGGAAGCGATGAACAGCATTGATGTCAGTAGCGACAGAAGGAACCTCATAGATGGTGAAGCCATAGAAGGGGGCAGCATCTGAGAGACATGAGGAGGCGAAGGCCACAAAAGTGACACAGGCATGTTGGAAAGAGGTGGAGGTGGTGGCGGCAGAAGCAGCAGTGGCATCAGTAGCAGCAAGCTTGGCGGCGGCAGTGGCAGCACGAACTTCTTCAGAGAGAGCTTAGTGGCAGGCCTCAGGGAGAACAGAGTAGCAGACAGTGGGTGGAGCAATGACGTTGACGTCATGGTGGAGACAAGCCTCCTTGGCAGAGAGGGTAAGAACTGACTAGAACTGAGAAAGGAGTGGATGACCAGAAGGATGAAGGTCCAGGGGGAGGGAAAGAATGATGGACAAGATATAGGCCTCGAATGAGACAGTGGTGAGAGTGAAGGTAGAGAGAGGAGGAGAAAGAATCTCATCCATGACCTTGTCGACAAGGACAGAGGCCCCGAGGGCAGGTGGTACAGCAGAGGAGGAGGAAGGCCTAGCAGAAGCCAAGGGAGAAAATCCAGAGCCAGTGTCAAAATGAATAGAAGATATGTAGAAAAGTATGTATAAGAGGGACGAATAAAGAATGTAATCAAAAATGCATCAGCCATTTATTGCTACATAAAAACATGGTCCTTATATATAAAATATGACATTCCAAAAGAGAGGATATGCCACAACTCAGGGCAAACCGAATTAGGAACCACATGACTACCAGAGATAAGCGGAGATAAGAGGGGAGCCAATCCCAGTTGCAGGATAAAAATCACAAACAAACACAAACAAAATAAATCCAAATTGAGATTAAAAAACATCTGCAGACCCCGGAGAGATGAGTGTGAGCAAGGGGTGAGGCCAAAATGGAGCAAGCCACAGTGAGCCTGAGTGAAGCGAGGGGCTAAAGGCAGCAGAGGGGAGCAGAGTAAGGCTGAGACCCCGGAGTGAAATGCGAGACCCCGGAGGGGGCAAGGATGTTTTTTAATCTCGATTTAGATTTGTTTTGTTTGTGTTTGTTTGTGATTTTTATCCTGCAACTGGGATTGGCTCCCCTCTTATCTCTGCTTATCTCTGGTGGTCATGTGGTTCCTAATTTGGTTTGCCCCAAGTTGTGGCACATCCTCCTTTTTGGGACATCATATTTTGTATATAAGGACTATGTTTTTACATGGCAATAAATGACTGATGTATTTTTGGTTATGTTCTTTGTTCATCCCCCTTATATATACTTTTCCACATGTCTTCTGTTCATTTTAACACTGGCTCTGAGTTCACTCCCTTGGCTCCTGCTGGGCCTTCCTCCTCCTCTGCCAATCATTCTATTTGCATCCTGGACTGGCCTGCACAATCCCCTGATATCAATCCAATCAAGCATTTGTGGTGCCATCTCAAGAGGAAGCTCAGTGCATATGAAACACCACCAAACAGTATAGAGGAGTTGTGGAAGTGGGTGGAGGATGAATAGAATGGTATTCCACAAGATGTTTCTATCAAATTGGTGGAGAGTATGCCAAGGCACATTGCTGCAGTAATTAAAGCTAAGGGAAAACACACCAAATATTAATTATTATGAATAAAGTGATTCAGGTACCATCAGGGCCATAAGTGTACCAATGATTAATATAACTTTAAATAGTAATAACTTTATTTGTAATTATCCAAATAAGGCAAAACTAATATATTTAGAAGTTCTAAACCTATTCTATTACTGGTTAAAAAATGGCTTCAATAATATTTTTATATAAGCTATAATTAATTTAAAAAGTAAAAATAATAAAACATTAATATACTTATGACTCTCACTGTAGGACTGGTGGATAGCATCCATCAGTATTAGAGAAATAAGTCAGAACTTTTTATCTGGTGGTACCCAGTTAGTGAAGGATTGGTTAGGATACATATTGATTGGGTGCTAGTAGCTGAGTGTTGGAGTAATATACTGGATATTGTAGAGATATATTGGTACCCTTGGTCAGATCATTAGAGAGTAGAGGTGTGTGGCAGATTCCAAGCAGCAGGCTGTAGTGGAGGGTGCTAGTGCCTCAATGTGGCCTTACTCAGGAGGAAAAAGGAGAGAGAACTATTTGTGGACATTATGAGATAGGAAGTAGCATAATGGCAGAATGATGAGTAGCTGATAGTGGAATGGTGGGGTAAATTCAAACATTTAGCAGATGCTTACTAGCAGGATGTTGGAGAAGTGGCTGGAAAGGAGTAGAAGAACAAGGAAAGGAGGGTAGAGAAGAGACTGTGATGCCAATTGAAGCTAATAAAAGGGGGGAACTTGTCTGGAGAGATATACCACTAGTTAGTAGTAGAGATGGCAGAGTTGCAGACAGATTTGAGGGCAGCTGAGGATAGAGCAATAGATACCCTACTAGCCAGACTACAGACTAGGCAGTTGGAGGAAAGAGAGAGGCTAACTAAATATCTGTCTGGCATTTTGAAGACCAGAAGGGTTTGATACAGCTAGGCCTCAGTATTGTATAAAGATGGAGTAGAGGTCTCCAAGATTACCAATATGTTGGGAGAGATCTCTGGACAATGGCAGGCTCTCTGGCAGGATAGAGGGAAGTATGCTGAGGATGTGGTGCTTTGAGAGAATGATGACAATATAGTGAAAAATTGGCCAGTGATGGTGGTACCTGAGATAGAGGGGGTGGTAATAGATGAGGTGTCTTTGGATGAAGTTTTAGAGGTATTGAAGAAAATTTATCACCTGGGGAGAATGAGTTGTCCTGGGAATTCTGGAAGGAGTTCCAGGCAGAGTTTGGCAGCTGGTTGGTAGAGATGGCTAACTTTATTCTGAAGGAGGATAACTGGATTGGCAATAGCTCCTTGGGATTAGTTTCTCTACTATATAAGGAAAAAGGCAATTGGCAGGTATGGTGGAATTGGTGACCCATTATGCTGCTGAATGTGGATAGAAAGCTGGTATCAAAGATTCTAGCAGGAAGGATGCAGCAGTATATTGGCATACTGGTGGGTGAAGAGCAATGAGATTTTGTCAAGAGAAGGTAGATTAGAGATAATACTACTTGGGTACAGAATATCTTAAAAGGCTGTAGGAGCTGGCAGGTAAATAGTTGGATGGTCTTTCTGAACCAAGAGAAGGCCTATGACAGAGTGTGGTAGAGTTACTTAGAGGC
This sequence comes from Jimgerdemannia flammicorona, assembly GCA_003990745.1. Classification (NCBI taxonomy): domain Eukaryota; kingdom Fungi; phylum Mucoromycota; class Endogonomycetes; order Endogonales; family Endogonaceae; genus Jimgerdemannia; species Jimgerdemannia flammicorona. The sequence continues at coordinate 1,848 of RBNI01001205.1, read as the reverse complement.
TGTTCTGAGGAGGGTAGGATTTAGCATAGCAGAAGTAGGACAATTAATGGGCTTAGTACAGAGATGTTAAGCAACAGTTATAATAAATAGATGGAGTGACCTGGAGTTTACCTTAGGGTAAGATATACCACAGGAGGACCCTCTCTCTCCCCTCTTTTATATTCTCTCTCTAGAGCCATTGCTGATATGGCTGAAGGGGCAGCTTTCTGGACTGCAGATGGGTAATGTGGTCTGGAAGCTAGGTGCCTTTATAGATAATATAGTGGTAGGGTTGGATAGTATGGAGGATATGGATCTCTTGCAAGATGGGGTTGGATAGTATGAGAGACTGGCAGAGACTAAGCTGAATTGGGACAAGTGTGAGACAATGAAACGTGGTGCCAGCCTGGGGAAACATGGACAATTTGGACAATTGGTGGTCACTGGGAGTACTGTTCAGTATCTGAGTATTTGGTTCTCAGTATATGGGACAGTCCTGCCAAAGGAGTGGTGGAGTAGTATGATTTAGAAGTTGGATGGTACTTTGACTAGTTGGTCTGGAAGGAGTTTCTCCTTAATAGGCAGGATTGTAATCTTGAATGTATATTGGTTGCTCAAATTGTAGTATTTAGAGTATTACTTAGATTTTCTGGAGTAGGTAGTATGGCAGCTGAAGAAGATTGTGGAAGACTGATTATGGTATTGGAAGCAGCCACAGATTGAGTGAAACATATTAGTGATACAGACAACTGATGATGGCCTGGGGTTGGTAGACTTTAGGTGATAGCTGAAGATACTTTGGAGTTAGTGAGAGTGCTGATTAGCTGAACTAGGTGAGGGGGGCTGAAGCAGGCTGGTTATGGACAATTGAGAGGTTCAGTTCTGCCTCCATAGTGAGGTTTAGAAGAATATGTAGGGTTTGCTTCAGGTTAGAAATATATATCAATTGCAGTATAAGGGGTTCTGGTGGGGTATGGTAGAGGCCTGGCTGGCCATAGAGTTGGTAGAGCTAGAGATAGAGGTTGGTGAGGACTCTAAGCAGAGATGGTAGCAATTATGAGATCTCTGTATTAGTGACCATAGACTGAAGGAGTACTCACTGATTGAGATGATAGAGTGGATCAGGCCTGGCCCTCTGGAGAGATGGCCAGTAGGTTGGCAGAAGGTAAGATTGGGTGAAGGCTAGGAGTGGGGCTGAGTCTGAAGTTGGGGAGCCTCTTTGCTCAAGGTGGTCTCCCCTAAATACTGGGTGGTATAGTGGTACTTCTTGAGAAGAAATGTGATATTGGGGTATCAGACAGAATAGATGGAGGTAGATGGCTGTTGGGACTATAAGTAGTGCAGTGAGGTGGATAGAGGGATAGTTCAGTCACCAGAGTATGTTCTGACAGCCTGCCCTGGTGTTGAAGAGTTTTGGTAGAGTTTGGAAGATCACTGAGGCCCAGAAGGTAGAAGGGCAGGAGATTTCATCAGTCTGGTGATCAAGCACTGACTGGTGGAAGAGATTGGAGATATCTGGGATAGCCTAGATCAGATTCTAGGGATCTGGGTTCTGATGATAGTATATTGGCAATGGGTGTTTGAGCAGAACCCATGTTGGAAATTGGTGAGTTAGTAGAGTAGTAAAAGTGGCTTCTTTGGAAGATAATATAAGAGTAGTAGTATCAGAGGAGACAGCTTCAACCAGGGGCCTTAAGGAAGGTGTAAGACATTATACAGTACCTGGTATTAGATAAGCATAGGGTTAGGTAGAAGAAAGGAGTTGGATGAACAACTCTACTTATATATAATATATTACAGTAGCAGTTTGTGGTTAATTGTCATTATAATAGTAGTAATAAAGTTGAAGTCCAAGTGACTATAAAAAAA
>RBNI01001204.1:0-23715 GCA_003990745.1 Jimgerdemannia flammicorona | reverse complement strand
AAAAAAAAAAAAAAAGAAAAAAAACTGATAGATTCTATAGTTACTACTAATAAGAAAATAAGAGATAAGGCTATAGATAAAAGCAAATAAGATATACTAAGAAATGTTATCAGAGTTTTACAAGTAAATAATAATTACTTTGGCTCTATATTTATTTTGTCTATCTTTATACAGTAATATAACAATTCACTATTCTTAACTACTAGTATTTCAATAATTATATAAAGAATATAGTCAAACAAACTACCTTGACAATAAGCTCTACAATACTAATATATAATCTTTTAATTAATTAACTAAAGAATAAGCTCAAGGATAGACTAGAGGATAATAATGATTTCTAGTTTGGCTCAGATCAGAGAGATGCTGTAGAGGTTGCTCTGAGTAAGCTTAGAAAATACTACTTCAAAACAGATACCACTATATACTCAATTAGTATAGATACATATATCAGCATAGTAGTTGCCCTTTCTAAAAAAGAGCAACCCCTACAAAACTTACTCTCTTTTTCAAAACAGTATTGGATCTATGCTTAAAGCTACAATACTATAAAGATTAGAGCTGGGAGTAGTACTATATTGATGAAGCCAAGTAAGTTATAATTAAAATATACTGAAAAAACTATATATATACTATTATAAGGTTCTGGCTAAAGTCTAGATGAATATGCTAAAGGATCTCTTCTATTATATATTTACTTTAGCAGAAAGAGAAAGAGAAAGCCATCAGTGAAAAAACTACCATCAATAGACAAACTCACTATTTATCTCACTAGTAACTATGTGATTCTACTAGAGAGTATAGAGGTACTCAACTAGTAGAAGGTAAGTTGTCTTCTTATAGATAGTTAGTAGAGTTGGGCTAATTTTAACTACTATTCTAACCACTATTCTAGCTCTGGGGGTATAGTTACAGATATATCAAACAGACTTCTCTGACCTGTAATGGCTTGAGACTATCTGATCATTTCTGCTATTAGTGCTCTAGTTGAGTAAATATTCTCTAGTAGAATGAATCTCATTTCTCCTAAGAGGTATATACTGAATGCTAAGGCAATTCAGGCTTGTATATGCCTAAAGTCTTAGTGGGGTATAGGATACTAAAATTGGATAAGTCTTGCAGTATTAAACAAAAAGTCATAAATAAATTATTTTTTGTAAATTATTAAAAAAAAAAAAAAAAAAAAAGAGAGAGTTTAGCTCAGAGTACAAGATAGTAGACAGAGAGTATATGTCAGTATTTATGGCCCCTCACTAACTACAAGGAGCTACTCTTGAGCAGCCTAAGTGAGGTAGAGATTGATAGAGTTGACAGTAAGAGTATATAAAATTTATAGTTCTCTGCTAGTAGCAAAGAGTAACTCTAAGCTATCAGTTAGTGCAGAAGTCTGAATTAAAGGAAGTATATATAATTTATAGCCTAATGACTCACTATAAGAAGTAGCTTCAAGTAGTCAAACTTTGATACAGATTTGGATCTCATAGATATCCTAACTCTATACTATAGTACTATATCAGCAGTACTACAAAGTAGGATCAAGAGATCAGTAGAGTCTAGCAAAAAGCTAAAACTAGTACTACATATAAAAAGAGGTACCTAACTGTCTAACATTCTCAAAAGGCCACTTAATCTTTACAAAACTGTTCTACCTACTAGTCTCAGGCCTTGATAAGTCTATTATCTATTATGAATATAAAGACTATAGTGTCTGAGCTCTCCTTGAAGATAATAGTATCATGGAGATTATGTAATTGGAATAGAATAGCTGGGTTGGCTACAAATAGGACTCTGAAATCATAGGTGAGATTATATTAGATATTACTACTGTTCTCTTAAGTTGGACCCTTTCTTTCTAGAATATAAAATATTTAGAGTGATATTGTTGTTTATATATATAAGTAGAGAAATATTATACTTAATATACTCCAATATAATGTGAGTATATAGTTGGTGAACCCTTAGCCCAGAGTCTTATATTGCCAAATAGTACTATGTATACTTGTTCTTTATTAAGCTCTGAAAGTTCTAACTTAGAAACTTACCAAAATAGATAGTATTTAGTTAATTATTTTTATATATAGGGCATAGAAACTCTCAGGCTATACTAAAAAAAAAGTCAAGCTCCTCACCTTATATAGTATACTAAATTGTGCCAAGAATATATATATAGCTATACTAAGAGCACTACTAAGTTGGTCTGCTATTTACTTCAGCAATCTACTCAAACCCTAGATCATAGCTGTCATTACTACATAAGGTATATTATGCTCATATATAGCTTATTCTTTAACAGTACTTCTAAAGTTCCAATAAGAATATAAAATCTTATATGTATATCTCTGAAAATTTAACAAGAATAGATTAGTAAAGAAAATCTTAAAAAAAAGAAGACAAATGTGGAGAATTTTGGAAAAACTCCAGAGAACTCACTTTTTACCAATATTGTAGTATATCTAATTCTTATCCAAACTCCCTCTCTCTGCTTTTTATACTCACTCTTTCCTACTATCTAGTATTTGATACAATTCTTATAAACTTTATCAATATAACAATATAACTCATTATTATAGAGATTTCTTACCACTATTATAACTACCTCTTTATGATTGTTAATAATGATATAGTTTTCTCTATCATTAAATACTTCAGCAGACAAATAGACTACTTGATCAAGAATAATTGGCTCTAATTTAAATTTAGATCTCTAAGTCTTAATGATAATACTAATATTACTCATACTGAATAACTTTCTCTCAAACTTCTCTATTTGATCAGATACCAGATATAGTTGAACTTAAATAACTTTGAATTCTCCTCTATAGTAAAACTGAGCCTTGATCTGAGTAGTGGGCTAAGTTAAGTATGTAGATAGATTATATATAAATATTATATGAGAATTTTGAGAGAAGAATAGAAAAAAATTAAATAAAATAAAATAAAGAGTAAGTATCTAGAAAAGAACATGAGAATGAGTTATATTTAGATAAGTTATATAAGATTTCTCATGAAAGCTTGCTTCTGATCCTTTTGAGACCTCTGCTATACAATGTATTAATTCAACAGCTTAACTACTAAAAGTATATCTCATAACATTCTCCAGCCTTTCTTCATCTTGACTAGATATTATAAATAAAGTTAGCAGATCTTGTTATAGAGCTGTAAACTCTAAGAAAAAGAGAACAGTATGAAATAAATTTAGTCATACTATGGAAATTTAAATATAGTAACAAAAAATTAATCTAAATCTACTACTAGTTGCTCTAAAAAAAACTACTATATTTATAGTTGTGAGGTCTATAAATTTTGAGATCTGAAGTATTATCATAAGTTATTATTGGAATTCTCTCTCATTCTTATCATTGTCCTCACTATCACTATTGCTATTATTATTATTATTATTACTTTGGCTCTTGATGAGTAGCTTGTATACTACTCATATGAGAAAAAGCTTAACATTATTAATATAAAGTATTTTTCTACCTTGAATATTCTCTCTTTTGACAATTATTAAATAGGTAAAAAAAATGAGTAGACTAATGTATGATTAAGAACTACTATTTATTTATTCATAATATAGTAGAAAAAACAAAAAGAAGTATTGAGAAAAAGAAAAAAAAAAATAAAGAATGAGAGATATTATTAAAGATTTCAAGTAATTCAAATCAATCTGAATCAATCTAGATCAGATCACAAGACCAGTCTAAGTTAATTTGAATCAAATCTCATCTAGATAAATTGAATCTATTTAAAGCACTATGTAGAGGTTTTTATATTACTCAGTATACCATTAATTATATAAAGATTATCTTATTTTAATACTATTATAATCTTCTTATCATTTTTCAAACTATATACTATTGCTCTCATTGAGTATATATATATATATTTATTACTATGGGCTATCATTTTACTGATTAAAAAGAGATTTTTTCTTATCTTCAGAGTATATAATATATTTTAAAAATAAGAATATCTTTCTTTATTAATATTTATATTATACAACCTTTACAATATATTTTTGAGTAGTTTATTAGAGAAAAGTAATAATAATATGATAATCAATAAATAATTTGATAAATATACTAGATCAGATAGATCTGAGACCTTTAACTAATAATATATCAGAAGAGGATATAATATGAGAATAGAGTTTTTTAAAGTAAAAGTGAGTAAGATAAGTAGAATGAAAATTAGCTATAAGTTGGAAGCAGAAAAAGACAGAAACTAGTAAGTTTTACTGATAAAGTAAAAGTAATAATAGAGGGAATTTGTGAGCTAAGTGGTGGGAGGGTGGAGATAGTTAATGATCTCATAGGTTTTAATCAGAAGGGTATAGAGAAGAAGAGAACCCTTAGGAAGATTGGGTAGGAGTAGGTTCAGTGTATTATATATATAACATAGATGAGAAAATATTAATAAAGAGTGCAGTCCAAGAGACTATAAAAAAAAAAAATAAAAATAAAAATAAAGTAAAAGTAAGGAGTTAGTTCTAGTACTCTTAATAAATTAAATTATATTGAATTTGGCCCAAATTTGATTTGATTTGATTTGATCAAAGGTTCAATTCAATTTGATTTAAATTGAATCAAAAGTTTAATTCAATTTGAAATTCAATTCAAACTCTATTTTTGAAATAAATAACTTGACAAAAATATGTCCAAATTTAATAATTTTTAGATTGTTAGATTCTTTTATATAAGAGAAATCTAACAAGATAAAGATTATTGAATTTGGACATATTTTTATCAAGTTATTACATTTCTAAAAACAGGGTTTGAATCAGACCCTCAATTCAATTTGATTTAAACTTAATTCAAATTGAAAAATTCTCAATTTGATTTGATTTGAATTGATTTGATTTATTTGAAAATACAGTTAGCCCAGAAGTACTCAGAACAATAAGGCTGGAGTGAAGGAAATGATGAGCACTAAGAGGACTGATGAGTCATTGGCTGGCAGAGCTGATGTAGAGCTGCAGCTGGGAGTAGGGGTGGGACTGCTGATGGTGGTATAACAGGAGACTGACAAAAAATCCAGATGTGATCACTAAAGGTGGAGCTGAGTAGGTGGGATGTATAAATGAAGATGTGGTCATCATCCTGTTATTTTCGCTCCAGCTGAGAAATAGTGATCTATCACATAGCATATACCCTAATCTCTATAAGTCTAAATGCACGGTCATGTCTGGTCCCAAGGGGCGTGCACTTAGGGAGGGTGAACTGTAGTAAATGGGTGACTGTTTATGTGACTGGTGCGACAGAATACTCATGTGCGACAGAATACGTGAATTCCTCGATGCCTTCAAAGTGCCACTATTTATAAAATACAAAACTGTTCGAAAATCTGTTGCCATTTGACTCCAATCATTGGCTTGCGCAACAATGTGTCGAACATGAGGGAGGTGCACTTCGTCTTTCGGACTAGAAAATCATGATACTCTTCGGAGACGACCTCCTGCAACGATGTGTTCTAACTGCCGCAGACACACTTTACTGTCCATTGTACCACGAACGGCAAGCGGCGGGTCGTGTCACTGGTTATTTCGAAATTGCCGTTGATGCTGCATTCCATATCTTCTGGGAAGGTTCGAAAACTCGATTAGCACACCTATCACTGACAGGACATTATTGACCGGTTGAGGTTTGCTCGCTTACTCCTGACAGAGCGTAAGCGTATCATGCTACCGTTCCAAAAGAGATACAGATATCGCGTCTAGTTGGAGAAAATTTTGTTGGGGTGACATTATTTCGACTGGTGCGAAGCAGTTCCAGTAAGATTGATGACGAGCAGAAAGCTGCCCCATTTCTTTAGCAAGCAGAATAAAGGTTTCTTGATTGGTCATCTTCCAACGTGATTATGGTTGCCCACGATCCACTTTAGAAGCACCCAGCCTGTCCTTGATTCGTACCCGACCAATCAGCCTCTCATCTTTTTCGGACAGACTCGTCGGTCTCTATTTCAAGCCCAAGCGTCTAGAGTTGCCTTGCTACCATCGACTTTAAGCCAGAAGACATACGAATAGTCTGGTAGCAATACTTTAGCATAAGCTCTGATTTTGTGTGAACCCCTATTAGTTATGGACGGGTCCTGGATACAGCCCGATCTGAGTTAGTGGGTTACCCGCACCCGATAAAAAGGAGCGGTACCCAGAATAAAATATGGATTCAGGGATATACACCATACTATTCTTTTTTTGGCCCAAAGTTGAAGGTCGTGAGATTTCATATAAGCCACATCCTCCTGCCCCGACTCCACCTTTGCCCAAACTCGAATCCCTGAACTATATTTTTTTCCCATCTCATAGCCAGCCTGGTCTCCTTCAGCTTGAATTTCTTCAGGGTCAACGACTTCGACTACACGCGGCGATTGAGGTTTGTATGAATGACTGTAATATCAACCGAGTGCAGCGTGGTGAAACTCGACCTTTATATCCGCCTCCCTTCCTCTTCCCTCAGGGCTACCCGGTCTTGAAGGTGGCTTCAGCCTTCTTCGTGAGCCCTCGAACTATATGCTGGTACAGAAGTATGTTGGTCTCTTTTTTGAAGATGGGAGAGGGGAAGAGTTGGGGAGGGTACATGGTGTCGGACTCTAAATTCCTTCTCTCTTATAGCCACGTTACGCTGGTAGGCCTCTATACTGAATTTGCAGATGGCGAACTGGGCATTTCCGTTTGCTGAAAGCCGACAGGAGGATTGAGTAGGTGGGTTTCTTTTATGTTTCGAGAAGGGGGGGCCAGAAGATGTGTATAGATTCGGCGGGGTATGATAGGGAATATATTGGCATAACCATCATTCCCAAGTTTAACGCCTTCCACCGAAAACCACCTAAAAACACGAAATCTCGAAGCACGGTTCGGCGAATGCCTCGTTCCCGGGAGCCAAAAACAGTCCTATCAACCAACCTATAAGCCTATCCGTCTGGCACCTTTTCCACTTGCACTCATCCCCAACGGCATGCAACAACCATTACACCCATCAGCCTTGACTACAAAGATTGTTCCAAAAAGCGAATGTGACAATTGCCGTAAGAAACATAAGTGCAGCGTTCATACCACCAAGTTCATCGACGAGAGGGGACGCGCCTGGAGATGCGTGCTCATCGTGCAAGAAGCAGAGGAGCAAGTGCCAGGGTTCCTCGTGCATCCGTTCGAACAAGATCAAGACTGGCGGGCCTCCCAACGTTCAAATGCACAGCGTTTCCCCGGGAGTCATCGAAGAAAAAACTAGGCGCACACCCGCTTTCACACAGACTAATGAAGGATTCCGTGCGCCACCTTTGCCACCACCGTCGCCGAGCTCGATAACCGCTTCTCACCATTACCGTCGCCGAGCTCAATAACCGCTTCTCACCATTACCGTTGCCGAGTTCAACAACCGCTTTCTCACCACCACCGTCGCCGAGCTCAATAATTTCGCTGAACGAGAGTTACGAAGAATACGATGACGAAGGTAAACCTCAATAACCATACCCATTAGCACTATGGTATGTAGGCCTCCGACTCAAAGCATAGTAATATGTGATATTTTCCAGCAACTAAAATTGATTTAGATCGGTTCCCTCTCCCCGTAGATATTTCCGAGTCTACGATATGGTTATCTCAAATTTCTTCGCCTCCTGCGACTTCGTTTACAACATCATCGAGCTTCGCACAATTACCGATAAACTTACTATCACTTTTCAACGTCCGAAACGATTCTCCAAGAACCTGTCCAAGAAATTTGTGATGACGCTCTTTGGAACACCAACACCGAAGAGCTTCTGGTTAGCTATATATTCACTCGAACAACGATATCAATGACTGTCAGCTTTATGTTCATTGTTTCGACATTTTAGACAAGAGTAGCATCGCCATTATGGCGAATGGTTTTTTTGTTTTGTTTTTGCTACGGACCATCGAATGGTTTGACGCACATATCAACCCTTGAACCCTTGATGGAATTTTCGATGTTGCTACTATGTACTGGTTTATTTATAGTTGGCAATCATCATAAATATTTTTTTTTGTTCGTTGTTCGAAGCCTACGCTGGTATATTGAAGACATGTTTTCTGCTTTTGGCTACACGATAATCGAATCGTGATCCATGAAAAGACATGTGTGTCTTCGATGGGCTAAGCGCCGTGCTTTCCGTGCCTAATGTGCGGACTGCAGAAAACTTAGGATACATACAATGATGTATTGACGCGACGTAGAAGCTTGCTGGTTGGAAATTGCGGGTGGCAATCTGATGGAGACGACACCGCAAAGGATGGAAATTTTGAACCGAACACCCACGCCGCCGGCAAAATGGCTATTCGTATGAAAATATATTGGCATCGATACCACGCTGCGGTGTATAGTTGAAATTTTAATTAGCTCAGAACTTTCGCACCTAATATTGTACACGGTAAAGTTCATGGCGACTAACTAAAGTTCGGCTCATTTATATATTTCTTTACATGACACCAATCTCAATGCCATTCTTTGGGATAGGACTACAGAATATTTACGGACGAATTTCTAGAAACGATAACCGCACCGGCGGTGCCCAAAATGCAACCACCAACAATCGGCACACCAAATTAGTTGCCGCACAGGTTTGTTACGCAGACCACTGATCCCGAGGTAGAAAACAACACTTTAGTTCCACTGGAATAAATCGGCTTCGGTGCAGTGCTATCAATTCAGCAACCTTTTGTACATATACTCCCCAAAATTAGCGAGGGCGCCCAACAATGAAACAAGCGACGGAAGACGACTTTCCAATAAACTTGATTCTAGGTATACAGTAAGCGACCAAGACCCTGCGGAATAAACGTCAAGAGGATAGACGCTGCGAGTAGGTGTTAATAACGACGGTGAGGGCATTTGGTTTGCCAGGCGGGAGGTTATTATATCGGTTCTGTCACTTTGCACCAGAAAGCTCAGCGAAATAGAACGCCCAAGTCGCCGTTTGTGTAACAACTGAGGCTTAGATGATATTCGATACCGAGTTTGGAACCTGAAATCACATTATTGTCATGTGACCTGCAGTTATTATAATTATAATAAAAAAATCAATTGAGATCAGCAGATATTGTTTTTAAAAATAATAGCAATTTATAAATTTATAAAACTTTTAATGATATTGTAATAATAATTTCAGAATTTTATTCTTAAAATAAAATATTCGTGATTTCCGCACGTGACCGGCTTGAGCAAACAAAATTGTCAACGTCTCACCCTAAGGCCGCTTGGGACTTTGGCCTAGGGACAATAGGCCTCTCAGGACCAATCTCCTCCAGGTAAGAATATGGACCAATCCCTCGACAGAGCACCTACCTATCAACCATCAGCTGTTGCCACAGCTCGTCAAGCACACCTTCATCGTAATCATTTACCCTCCATGGGGCCAAGCACTCTGGGCGAATTCGTGGCGTGGGGATGTGCTGGCAGGCAAGGTGTGTCGGACCTCCCCGACATTTTAAATATTTGGAGTGCACAAGCATGAGGGGTTGATACTTCATTGCACTGGCTGCTGTTGCCGTGGCTCGGAACCCTGTCCGGGGCCAAGCACTAAAGGCGAACGTCACTACGTGGTGTCGTTTAGGCAAGCCGGGAGCGTCGGGTTTTCCTGACAATTTTAAATTTTCGTTGTGTACAAATCATTTTTCTATGCTTTCAACGAAAGGGGAGAGGGGGATCGCTACCATTCTCATAATATGCTTTCTCGAGTTTCTTTCTATTATCTATTTTTGAAGGTGACGCAGACGGATACAAGCCCATCGCCGAGGTGAACGTCGGGGGCTGGTTGGCTGGTGGCGTGGTTACGGAGGTGGTGGCGTGGTGACGGAGGTGGAGGTGGAGATGGTGGAGACATGATATCGGACAATGGTATAGTTTGAATGCTGTAAACTGGTTCGAGGGGCTGCGTTGGACACTGGTCGCGGGATGCGAATACTGGTATAGGTTAAATGATGTATATAAGTTAAGGTGGAAGGGTGGCGGGAGGGGAACACTGCTATAGTTTGAATGTAAATAGGTTTGGGAAGGCGGCGCGGGACACTGATCGCGGGATGTGAACACTGCATAGTTAGAATGATGTAAATAAGGATACTGGTCGCAGAATAGGAACACTGATCAACATTTTAGTTTGGCATTACGAAATCATATTGGGTATTTGAATCAGTATCTGGCATCTTTGCGTTGAGGCTGGCCCACATCTTTATTCACAATTTACATCACTTAGTAATTACACTGTTGACGTATGGACAAAATTGCGATAACGTCCGCGCACGCAAGGATAATGTAACAATCCTTCCAAAGAGGACCCAGCTACCAAGGGTCGCGTATTCAAAACTCGTCAACACAACTTTATCGAATAATCGACAAATCTTCGTGGGGCCAAGAAAGATTGTGGCGCTCTTCCTCAGAGGTTCGTGCAGATATTACATAAATATGGATGCAGGCGAGTCTCGATGCAGTTCAGCATTTAAATATCTCAGCAGCCTGAGCAGATTTGAATAAACAATCACCAGATGATACCCAAAATGATTTCGAGATGTCAAACTAAATTATACTTATGCTGCGAAAAGTGTCCTTCCAAGCCTATTTACATCATTCTTACTATATTAATGTTCCCATCCCGCGACCAATGTCCCGTGCCGCCCTCCCGAACCTACTTACATTCAAACTATACCAGTGTTCCCCCGCGATCAGTTCCGCGTCGCCCACCCTATCCTATATACATTATTCCAACTATACTAATATTCGCATCCCGCGACCAGTGTCCAGTGCCGCCTTCCCGAACACCACCGTTATCCGATATCATCTCTCCACATATCCCATCTCCACCTCCGTCACCACGCCACCACCTCCGTAACCACACCACCAACCAACCAGCTCCTCGGCGTTTACCTCGGCGATGGGCTTGTATCGTCTGCATCACCTTCAAGAATAGAGAATAGAAAGAAACTCGAGAAAGCATATTATGAGAATGATAGCGATCTGCAAAACTCCAACAACTCCCCCCTTTTCCCCGATGAAAATTAAAATTGTCAGGTAAACCCGACGCTCCCGGCTTGCCTAAACGACGCTATGCGGTGACGTTCGCCTTTAGTGCTTGGCCCCGGGCAGGGTTCCGAGCCACGGCAACAGCAGCCAGTACAATGAAATCCAAATATTTAAAAAGTCGAGGAGGTCCGACACACCCTTGCTACCTACACACCCGTTTGCCACAATATTCGTCCAGAGTGCTTGGCACCAGGGAGGGTAGTCGATATTCGATGAAGCCGATATTCGATGAAGCTGTGTCGACAAGTACTAACAACTGACGATGCTTGGTAGGAGGATGTTCTGTCGAGGGGTTGGTCCATTATTCCCACCTGGAGGAGGTTGGTCCTGAGAGGCCTATGTCCCTGGGCCAGGGCTTAGAAGGAGACGTTGGTGTTTTGTTTGGCCACGCCGGTCACGTGCGGAAATCATTAATGAAACGTCAGGAACAATGGACCAGGCCACTGCTTCTTCAACTCAGAGAGTCTGCTTTGCCAGAAATATTCATCGAGATCTTTCAGCTTAAGCCCTGTGCTTTCTATGCCCAATTGTGCAGACTGCAGAAAACCTAGGATACATACTTTGATGTTTGACATGACGTGAAATTGCCGGTGGCAATCTGACGGAAACGACACCGCAAGGATGGAAATGATTAACCGAACGAGGCAAAACGGTGCGAGATCCGTCAAACAGGTTATGCGCCGCCGGGCTGCAATGTTCGGTTTCTATCTATCCTCTCGCGCTTGGAAAACAATCTTGGTATCCAACGTCGTTTACAGAGTCAACTGAGCAATGTCGAGTGTGGTAAATACTATTCGTATGACAATATATTGGCATCGATACCACGCTGCGGTGTAAAGCTGACATTTCAATTAGCCTACAAAAGCTTTCCCAACGAATATTGTATACAGTAAAGGTCATCACTGACCAAAGTTTCCACTCATTTATATATTTCTTTACATGTCATCTATCTCAATGGGGTAGGAGCAAGGGAATTTCTAGAAACGATAACCGCACCGATGGTGCCGAAAATGCAACCACCAAACGAAGCATGACAATCAGCGCACACCAAATTAGTTACCGCACAGGTTTGTTACGCAGACCACTGATCCTGAGGTAGAAAACGACACTTTAGTTCCACTAGAATAAATCGGCTTCGGTGCAGTGCTATCAATTCATACATATACTCCTCAAAATTAGCGAGGGCGCCCAACAATGAAACAGCGACGGAATACGACTCTCAAGCTAAACTTGATTCTAGGTGTACAGTAAGCGACCAAGACCCTGCGGAATCGACGTCAAGAGGATAGACACTGCGAGTAGGACGTGGACGCTTTTGGTTTGCCAGGCGGGAGGTTATTGTATCGGTTCTGTCACTTTGCACCAGATAGCTCGGAATGACCATCACGAAATAGAACGCGGCACAGGTGGACAGGTGGAGAGCGATTGCCAGATCACGAGTTGTTGAAGTCTATCGCCGTTTGTGCAACAATGGAGGCTTAGATGCACCTAAATCACATGACCGTGACATTATTGTCATGCGTCCTGCAGTTATTATAATAAAAAAATCAATTCAGATCAGCAGATATTTTTTTAAAAAATAATAGCCATTTATAAACTTATAAATTTATATCCATATTGATATTAAACTTTTAATAATTATTGTAATAATAATTTCATTAAAATAAAATATTCGTGATTTCCGCACGTGACCGGCTTGAGCAAACAAAATTGTCAACGTCTCATCCTAAGGCCGCTTGGGACTTTGGCCTAGGGACAATAGGCCTCTCAGGACCAATCTCCTCCAGGTAAGAATATGGACCAATCCCTCGACAGAGCACCTACCTACCAAGCATCAGCTGTTGCCGCAGCTCGTCAAGCACACCTTCATCGTAATCATTTACCCTCCATGGGGCCAAGCACTCTGGGCGAATTCGTGGCGTGGGGATGTACTGGTAGGCAAGGTGTGTCGGACCTCCCCGACATTTTAAATATTTGGGGTGCACAAGCACGAGGGGTTGATACTTCATTGCACTGGCTGCTGTTGCCGTGGCTCGGAACCCTGCCCGGGGCCAAGCACTAAAGGCGAACGTCACTACGTGGTGTCGTTTAGGCAAGCCGGGAGCGTTGGGTTTCCTGACAATTTTTAATTTTCGTCGCGCAAAAATCATTTTTCTATGCTTTCGGCAAAGGGGGGAAAGGGGGATCGCTACCTTTCTCATAATATGCTTTCTCGAGTTTCTTTCTATTTCTATTTTTGAAGGTGACGCAGACGGATACAAGCCCATCACCAGGGTGAACGTCGGGGTGCTGGTTGGTTGGTGGCGTGGTTACGGAGGTGGTGGCGTGGTGAGATGGGATATGTGGAGAGATGATATCATAACGGTATAGTTTGAATGCTGTAAACTGGTTCGGGAAGGCGGCGCTGGATACTGGTCGCGGGATGCGAATACTGGTATAGTTGGAATGATGTATATAGGTTAGGGTGGGATGCGGAACTGATCGCGGGAGGGAAACACTGGTATAGTTTGAATGTAAATAGGTTCGGGAGGGCGGCACGGGACATTGGTCGCGGGATGGGAACATTAGTATAGTAAGAATGATGTAAATAGGTTGGGAGGACGGTGGGGACACTTTTCGCAGCATAGGTGTAAATAGGTTTGGGTAAATAATTTAGTTTGACATCTCGAAATCATTTTGGGTACCTGGCGATTGTTAATTCATATCTGCTCAGGCTGCTGAGATATTTAAATGCTGAACTGCATCGAGACTCGCCTGTATCCATATTTATGTACATACATTTATTCAATATCTGCATGAACCTCTGAGGAAGAGCGCCATGGCTACTGGTACATCCCTACGTGACAATCTTTCTTGGCCCCAAGAAGGGTGGTCGATTATCCGATAAAGTTGTGTTGACGAGTTTTGAATACAGGCGACGCTTGGTAGCTGAGCCCTCTTTCGAATGGTTGTTACATTATCCTTGCCTAAATAAGTTGTGCGCGCAAATATCCAAAATGATTTCGTGATGCCAAACTAAAATATTCCATTCCGCGACCAGTAACTATATAGTGTTCACATCCCGCGACCAGTAACTATATAGTGTTCACATCCCGCGACCAATGTCCCGCGCCGCCCTCCCAAACCTATTTACATTCAAACTATACCAGTGTTCCCCTCCCACGACCCGCCCACCTTAACCTATGAACATCATTTAACCTATACCAGTATTCGCATCCGGCGACCAGTGTCCAGCGCAGCCACCTCGAACAAATTTACAGCATTCAAACTATACCATTGTCCGATATCATCTCTCCACCATCTCCACCTCCGTCACCACGCCACCACCTCCGTCACCACGCCACCAGCCAACCAGCACCCCGACGTTCACCTCGGTGATGGGCTTGTATCTGTCTGCGTCACCTTCAAAAATAGAGGATAGAAAGAAACTCGAGAAAGTATATTATGAGAATGGTAACGACCCCCCTTCCCCCACTTCATTGAAAGCACAGAAAATGATTTTTGCACGACGAAAATTTAAAATTGTCAGGAAAACCCGACGCTCCCGGCTTGCCTAAACGACACCATGCAGTGACGTTCGCCTTTAGTGCTTGGCCCCGGGCAGGGTTCCGAGCCACGGCAACAGCAGCCAGTGCAATGAAGTATCAACCCCTCGTGCTTGTGCACCCCAAATATTTAAAATGTCGGGGAGGTCCGACACACCTTGCCTACCAGTACATCCCCACGCCACGAATTCGCCCAGAGTGCTTGGCCCCATGGAGGGTAAATGATTACGATGAAGGTGTGCTTGACGAGCTGCGGCAACAGCTGATGCTTGGTAGGTAGGTGCTCTGTCGAGGGGTTGGTCCATATTCTTACCTGGAGGAGATTGATCCTGAGAGGCCTATCGTCCCTAGGCCAAAGTCCCAAGCGGCCTTGGTGAGACGTTGACGATTTTTGTTTGCCCAGCGGTCACGTGCAGAAATCAAATAATCTCTCATAAATCAAATAATCTCTCATATTACATAAAATTCTGATAATAATTACTAAACACTTAATATTAATATAGATATTACTATTATTTTTCAAAAAATATCTGCTTATCTAAATTGAGAAAAGATTTTTATTATTATTATAATAACTGCAAATAAATATAACTACTAAATCGCAGGACGCAAGACAATAAAGTCACGGTCATGTGATTTCGTTTGCCGTTTCGCGCAATTCATGCTCTTCCTCAGAGGTTCATGCAGATATTTGTATGTACATAGTATGGGTGCAGGCGAGTATCGATGCAGTTCAGAATTTGAATATCTCTGCAGCCTGAGCAGATATGAATTAACAATCGCCAAAAATGATTGAACTGAGTGGGCGAAGTTCTCATAATTATATACAGGTGTGACTTCGTTTTTCACCAAGCCACAATTTCCATTGTCGAGTCATTCGACACCTGGCTGTCCCATCTCAAATCTCAATCGTCCGTCCTATCCGTCTCAATCGCCCGTGTCAATTGTCCGTCCGTCTCAATTATCCGTCTCAATTGTCCGTCTCGTTCATCCGAATCGTCCGTCTCAATCGTCCGTCTCAATCGTTCATCTCAATCGTCCGTCTCAATCATCCGTCTCAATCGTCCGTCTCGTTCGTCCGTCTCGTTCGTCTGTCTCGTTCAATCGTTCATCTCAATCGTCCGTTTCAATTGTCCATTTCAATCGTCCCTCTCAATCGTCCGTCTCAATCGTCCGTCTCAATCGTCCGTCTCAATCGTTCGTATCAATCGTCCGTCTCAATCACCGGGTCAATCGTTCGTCTCAATCGTCCATCTCAATCGTCCGTATCAATCGTCCGTCTCGTTCGTCCGCCTCGTTCAATCATCCGTCTCAATCGGCTGTCTCAATCCGTCTCAATCGTCCGTCTCAATCGTCCGTCTCATTCGCCCGTCTCAATCGTTCGTCTCAATCGTTCGTCTTAATCATCCGTCTCAATCGTCGGTCTCGTTCGTCCGAATCGTCCGTCTCAATCGCCCGCCTCAATCGTTCGTCTCAATCGTCCGTCTTATTCATCCGTCTCAATCGTCGGTCTCGTTCGTCAGAATCGTCCGTCTCAATCGTCGGTCTCGTTCGTCCGAATCGTCCGTCTCAATCATCAGTCTCAATCATCCGTCTTAATTGTCCTTCTCAATCATCCGTCTCAATTATCCGTCTCAATCATCCATCTCATTCGTCCATCTCGTTCGTCCGTTTCGTTCATCCGTCTCGTTCGTCCGTCTCGTTCATCCGTCTCAATCGTCGGTCTCAATCATCTGTCTTGTCTGTCTCAATCGTTCGTCTCAATAGTCCGTCGCAATCGTCCATCAGTCTCAATCGTTCGTCGCAATCGTCCATCCGTCTCAATCGTCCGTCGCAATCATCCGTTGCTCGTCCGTCCTTCTCAATCGTCCATCGCAATCGTCCGTCGCAATCGACCGTCAAAACCGCCCGACCGTCTCAATCATCCGTCGCAATTGTCCGTCCGTCTCAATCAGTTTCTTCATAATTTCAGTTTTAGTCTTAGTTTGTTGATTTTTCGCTGACTGAGGGTTGGCATCACAAAATAAAGTCACGCCATTCCGACTGTACTCAATTCAGCTAAAAACCCCTATAAATTATTCACCTAAACCTATTTACACCTATTCTGCGATAAGTGTCGCCGCGTCGTCCTCCCAAACCTATTTATGTACATCATTCTTATTATACCAGTGTTCCCATCCCGCGACCAATGTCCCGCAAACAAATTTACAGCATTTAAACTTTACCATTTTCTCTCCGCCCTCCGCCACCACGCCACTACCTCCGAGGCCATGACCTTTACGCCGTGTGAGACAATCTAGAAGTCTGTGCTCCCTGCGGCAATCTTTGAAAGACTCGGAAGAATGTGGCGGACGTGGACGGTATTCGGGGATGATGAATACACGGTTTTAGTCCAGCATGCTCTCTAGAACTTTCTCACTCAACTCCAACCCCGACGACTATATTTTCAACCTACCACCATGGTCACAGGATTATCCCTTTTTTCGGATACGACCCTTCCGGTCAGCACGGTGAAGGCGCTAAATAATGTTCCCAAAGACGATGTCCGTGAACAAGCGGTTACCGATCACGAAGAATGTGCCGGGGGAGGGGGTGAGCGCGGAGGTGGACGAGGAAGGCGGCGCCGCCGGAAGGTTCCTATGTTTGGAAGAGGTGAGGATGCGTCAGCCGGGACTGGGTGGATGCAGTGAAGTAGCGATATATTTATGATTCGAAGAATATGTGGCGTACCTTTCTGTATGTCTTAGCACAGAGACATCTGTGATATGTGCACGACTGGTCAGGACTTTTCAAGGCTATGGCCTATATAAACCAATCCACACATTCATTAAACATCTGACAGCACCAATTCTAAAGAACCCGTCGCCATCACAAGAATGCACAACGACAACGACCATTCCTTTCCCCAGCCGTCCCCGAAACAAATCCCACTCTCACCTGCTTATCCGGTGCCCGTCGAATTCGACACAATCACAATATTCCTCGTCAAAGGC
Source organism: Jimgerdemannia flammicorona (assembly GCA_003990745.1). Classification (NCBI taxonomy): domain Eukaryota; kingdom Fungi; phylum Mucoromycota; class Endogonomycetes; order Endogonales; family Endogonaceae; genus Jimgerdemannia; species Jimgerdemannia flammicorona. The sequence continues at coordinate 6,147 of RBNI01001204.1, read as the reverse complement.
CTCCTTGCACTCGTTCCACGAGTCCTAAGGAATTCCCAAGTAAAAATCACGTATGAGAGCGTAGACCAACACAAACCGCGAATCTAATACAGGCCACCTGAAACGGAGGGTATATTGCGCTCCGATCAAGCAATTATCCTTGTCGAACGCCAGGGCACGGTCAGTAGTAGTCGTGGGGGGTGTGGCATGGGTTCCACAAGAAATTGAGTACCTAGAAACCTCACGCCTAGCCCAACGACTAGCCGACCCACATATTTTGTAGGGAAGCTCGCGGGTTTATTCTTGCTCATTATGCGCCAGGTTAGGTAGCCATCCATGTGGGCAGGATGTTGGTCATAGTAAAGTAGATCTTGCAACAATATTGGTTTTGTCCAAGCTGTTGGACTTGTTGGACAATGTGGTCGATACAACCTCCAGAGTTCCCTACGAGGGTGCATTCCATTGACCTTTCCCTAAGCCGAAAATAGTGCCAGCCGAAGTGACTACGGGACATGCGACAAGCAGACGAACGAAATAACGCCGATCACGCAGACAACAAATCACGAAGGCACCATCCACCGCAAACTCGCACACCATCCTTACTGACAAAGAAATCACTGCTGAATATACCACAGAAGAAGAATATGTTTTCTATTATAAAAGAGCAGAACTGAAGATTACCCATTGTAAATATAAAGGTAAAAAAAATAGTCGACCCAAAATCTATGAATTAACAAAATATTTCTTTTACAAACTCATACTACCGAAGATGCAATCGATTACAATAATTACAAAGGCATTATTGCATCCATACAAGCCTAGGCAGTCATTTCGCACTTTCTTGTATCGCATGCTCAATCTATTCGTCAACCACTCTCACATACCTTCCTTCGCCAACCGCACCTCCGCCAACCGCACCTTCGTCAACCGCATCTTTGCCAATCATATCTTCGCCGACCACACGCTCGCCCTGGTCCTGTTACAAACCGGTAACAATAGTTCCGCGCAAGTGATTCTCGTAAAGCGACACGATCTGATCCAGTGTTGGCAGCACGGACGGCCTGTTACGTATGTATTACAAAACAATTAAAGGTGTGTCACGGGTTTATAATAAATGAAGCAAGCAAGGGCAAACTGTTTAACTTGCATATCGTAAAACTTACCATACTACTGTATTAAACCATAATTCAAATGATTTCTGACCCCCAATCGATCCCCAATCCCTCAACTTCGTTTTGGCTTGAGTGCACGCTAAGTTCATTATACCCTCCAAATACTGTTGACGAGCCTCTCTAGTCACTGGATTTGATGGCTGATTGTCTCCGGCCTTTGCATGTATACCGGATTCTCCTACTACCATATCGGCTCCAATCTGGTCTTCATCTTTTTCACCGACAGAGATAGCGCGCTGGGAGGTAACACAATTGGCATTGAGATATATATATTACAAATCTTACTGGAATATATAGCTCACCCCAATGCTTACCTTCTTCGAAGGCCTCTCTTCTTCGACCTTTGCATCTTGATCTTTTGTCCGGTCTTCGACCTTCGCATCTTGGTCCTTTTCCCTCTCATCTTCGACCTTTGCGTCCTGGTCCTTCGCCCGCTCGTCTTCGACTTTGGCATCTTGATCATCCCTTGCCCGCTTACGGACGACTTTCCAGCCTTTGCCGGTTTTGATGACGGTCCGCTGGGAGACAATACAGATGTAATTGGCATTGAGATAGATTATAAGCCTTATGGTTTCTCAAAAATGTGTTCAACTTACCTCTGGAAGCGACGGGTTGCATACGGTCTTCTGCTGAGATTGAGGAATGGGATCAGGCGCCACATCCGCGTCTGGGTTCTCTTGCAGAAATGACAGGCGCAAAGACGATTTGGATACGCCTTTCGCAAGTAACGCGTCAAGCGCCAGGTTCCCGTCGTCGTCGAATGCCCTAAGGACGGAGTTTTCTTTTGCCACCTTATCTTGAACCGACTGGAAAACCGCGCCCAGCGATTCGAAGTGCTCCACCAACACCCCGATGCTAGGGCGGATGCTGGGATCTGGTTCAAGAATAAGGAGCAAAAGGTCAGTAGCGGCGACGGTGAGCGAGGAGATGTGATTGAGGAAGATTCTCCTGTCTTGCAGGAATTCCGAGTAGGAGGGATCGGTATCGTCTGCCTCCTCCCACGGCCTCGATCCGGCAACAAACTCCAGCAAAATGATTCCCAAGGCCCAGACATCCGCCGCATATGGCCTCCATTTGGCTTTGTCTCCCGAAAAAACCTCTGGGCTCATATACGGACGTGTGCCAAGGCGGGCGAACTTCCTTCGCTGTTCTTCCGGGGAGCGAGTGAAGCCTAGGTCAGCAAGCTTCACGACGGGCCTCCCCGAAGTCCACAGCACAAGAAGGTTGCCACACTTGAGGTCATTGTGCTGTAAGTTTTGAAAGTGAAGGACCTGTACCGCTCCCAAGATCTGAGGGTACATGGTGTGGATGAAGTCCTCACGGCGGTTATCGTCATCGGGAAGATTGTAGAGTGCATTATGCACGTCCTCGTCGGCGCAATCCATGACGAGCAGGATGCGATGGTCGTCCTCAATGACATCGAAAATGTCAAGGAAGCCATCGCGCCCTGACATCAAACGATTACGCTCGACTTCGGCGCGTAACTTCAAAATTCCCTCAGAATTGCGACCGTCTTTTTCGAGAATCTTCACGGCAACCCGCCCGTTTGGGCCGTGAGCCTCGTATACAATGGCGTTCCCTCCCCTTCCTAGTTCCCGAATGAAGCGATAACCACAATATTGGGTTTCGACTTCTATCATTTCAGGAACGACGGTTGGGGGGTTGACCTTGACTTTATCCACGACCTGCTGGAGTGAGAATAGTATAATGTTAATATCAAAACAGCGCGACTTAATACTCGACAACATGTCCAAAGCCAAGGAATAGCGTATCAAAACAGCTCAATTTATCGCTCGACAATATGTCCAAGGTCGAGGAACAGCAGTATCAAAAACAGCCTCGACAATATGTCCAAAGTCAAAGATCAGCAGGTGCCTACCTCCTTCACTCCCCCGGCGGCATTCTCCTCGCCCCCTTTGTCGTTGTGGCAGTAGACCTCCGTAGGATTGTTTTGCATCTTGAAGTTTGGGTTACGATTAAGGGTCGAAGAAAGAAGGGTTCTGAGTATTGGCGGCACGTACTCGTTTGGATCATGTAAAAACAAATGCACTCTACTTTGTGGCTACAGGCTTAACAACTTACTGTGATATTGGCGTTATAGCAAGGCGACAAGGATGCTGGCGTTTGTTGTAGCAAGCGACAAGGAAGAACGAGCTTTTGGCTTGGACGCGACACCAAAAACGATGACAGTCACAATGATCTCAGCTGGAAATGCTTGCGATGGAACGTGAGTTTAGAATTGCCGCCACTACTTGAAACAGAAACTTCCAAGCTGTCTGAAAAAATAACGTCATTGACGGTAATGCTTAACGCCGTAGAAGGCGGTGATGGACCTGCTCCTGAAACCAGTGGAACTGCCGGCTGCCGGACAGGGCCCAGATCGTACTACTTCAGCATCAGAAACCTCGCCCTTTTATAAATTAGTCTGATTCTGATTTTATTTTATTTGGTATTTTATTTTTTAGAGTTATGAGATAAAGTATTTCACATCAGGTTACTTTGTTACACTTTATTCGCAAGGTAATAGGGAGACAGTTCAAGATTTTGAGTCGCGCGTGATGTGCTCAGCAGTCGCGAGACATTGCCACTCATGGTATGATTACCACTCATTGGACGATTACTACATCTGGTTTCGAAATAAGCCATCCGTGTGACGTCACGATTTGTTGTCTGAAAAATGTCGACGCCTTTGCAGTCTTACAGTCACAAGAACCATGGCCGCCGCAATCCGTTACCAACGAGCACGACCCTCTTCGCAGCAAATCACAAATCCAATCCTCGACGTGGCCCAAGACCAAGTAGCAACACATTTACAAGACGCAGAACTTGCAATCCTCGAAAACCACAAGGCCGCCATAATCATCTGAGGGAACGGAATAATCGAAGAAGAAATCACAGACATCAACGGTATCCGCCAAAGGTCGACCATAAAAGGAGCACGCGTACGCAAATTTCAAACCTGCGTCGGCTGCCAGACGGACGAGGATGGACTCAATGAAAGAAGGACGCAATTCGGAATCCGCTTCTCGTGCGGACACTTCCTCCACGAAGAATGCCTCAGATTACTTTGGACCAACAAAAGCATTTGCATCCAGTGTCGGAAGGTCATCGCCCCACAAGAAAACCGTACATCAGTCGCCACAATGTCAAGAATAATCCGATATCTCGAAGCAAGGTTCAAGGAAGAAGAAATTGGAGACAAGCAGCGTTCCAGACATCCCACCAGACCTCTCGGAAGAAGCTCAACAACGACACCGACAAGATTGGGTAGCCCTCGAACGAGTCGACTGATACCTTGCGGAAGGAGCTCGCCGACTGCAGAGCTACGGGAAACACAAAGACGAAGGGGGAGTTGAATCGCTAATGCTGCGGTCGTGTTAATTCTCGATTAGGTGGTGTTTTCATCTTCAAGGATGGGCCGAACCGGCAGGTGCCCCTCGTTGTAGTTGGAGGGTCGTGGCTTGGCTAGGCGCGGTCTGTGGTGAGGGTGTTGCGGGCAGCGGAAAAGGCGTTGGTTTATTAAACAAGTTGGGAACTGCTACACGAGAAGGACCTCGAGCAACCGTACTCCTGGAACGCGGTCAGCGAGACCAAAAAGTAGTTCAGGAAACGGATGGAGACCAGGGGAGGCATCACCATCTGGCTGATCGCAACTGCCAGGAACTGTCACAGAATTTTCCAAGCCACGAACGACAATACGATCGCCCGAATTGAAGGAGTTTCCGTTAGAGAAGTTGGCCGCCTAAACCAGACCAAGTGTGAAGAAATTTACAACCGACTGCAAAACATGCCGGCAACCGCTGGTACGGAGCGGGATAGAAATTCTCCTTCAAGTTCCGTATTTGGAGTTGCTCACACTCCGATGGGAGAACTCACCATCTTTTCTTTCTGCATTTTGTTCGATCACGTTAACATGCGGTCTAAATCCAGGCTTAGCAGGCTCATGTTAAATGAAATGAAGTAAAATAAAATATATAAAATAAATAAAATAAAAATCTCCATATTCACATTTACGTCAGTGAGAGGGACTGCTAGTCAATGTGTGAAAAGGACTTGCATGTTGGGGTGTGTGTTGGTTTGTCATTATGAAAAGCTGTTGATTTTAATTATTTCTAAAAATGTCGTAGAAGTTATGTAGATGCGAATGCCGCATGTTTCCAGAAAAGGTGGGTAACGATTCTATGAACTCCTGTGCCAGATCGAAACGGCGAACACTTCGACCTATTCGTCGTGGTGATTGAATACTATCGGAACGAAAGAAGTGCAAGATGACCTTGGAAGTTGCGTGAATCCAGGCACTGTTTCTTTGTTCTTTTCGCGGTATCCCAGAGTTACAACCTCCCCACAGCTGCATGAAAACATCCCAACGCAAAACTCACTCCCGATCCCAATGGACTTTAACCACAGAATCTGCGTCATGAGATGATTGACAACGCCCTTGATAAAGAATTACTGCACGATCCGGCTGTATATGTCCATCTGTGCCCCTGTTGCGAGGGGATGAAATACACGATGCCTATGCCCATTACGGTACCCTCTTTTTTGCGCAACCATAGATATTTTACATTAAACTTCAAAATAAACATAACGATAATAGTAATAAAAAAAATAAAAATAAAAATAAAAATAAATTAAATAAAATAAACTCTACCAATCGTTTCAGTCGCACGCCTTTCACTTCCTCGGGACAGTGTTCTTCGCCTTGGGCATCAACCTCTTTCCCGGCGTCCTCGCCTCTTTCCTGGCCAACAACTTTTATACCCGCACAGTCCGCGCGCTGACCGCGCACAATTAGACCAGCCTCCCCTAGATCGTTAAAGCCGAGTCGTGCGCCGCTTGTATCCGCATTTTTGGGTTTCTAGTCCTCGCGGTCGCGTTTTATGTGAGCAATGTCGTACTCATGCCGGAACCGGTTGAGAATTGAGTCGTGGAGTAGTACAGGTAGTTGAGCTATTCGCTCTATTTGCCTGGTGGAATTTTTTTTTTTTTTTTTTTT
>RBNI01001203.1:0-23716 GCA_003990745.1 Jimgerdemannia flammicorona | reverse complement strand
AAAAAAAAAAAAAAAACAGAAGATTTAGAGCTTTTAGAATTCTTCTCATTATATAGTCTAAAATATTATTCTATCTTCTTGTCTTTCTAATGCTCCTTTTTGAAGAGTGTAAGTACACAATCTCCAAGCCACCAAAATTATATATGACCTCTGAATAAATCCAAAAATCACCTGCAAGATCATAAAGCTGAGTTAAACTGAAGTTACAGTATACAAATTTAAGTCAACTCAAAGTCACAGAATATAAGATTTGCATAAACAGAATCCTACCAATCAAGACCAAATATATATATACTGAGCACTGAGATACATTGAAATAGAAAACTATAACAAACTAAACAAATAACTCTAATCTCTAAATATACACAAATATGACCACTGAGATCTACAACTATATCTATACTGATATTTGGAATACTATTGTCAACTGAGCCACACCCTCTTTGCCCCTCATAAATATTTATAGCTTAGCACCCCTCTACTTTATGGAAGCTTGATGGAATACTCTAAACATACTTAGCAAGATCTATCAAATCAGAAAAATCTCAAGCTACTACCAGATTGACTGCCTCCTAGAAGATATGGTTGAACACTACTATAATACAGATATTATCCAAATGTCTCAACACCAGAAGCTTATCACCTGTAAATACTGAGAACTATTTTATAAGTATAGCACTATTATATGTATTCCACCATCTGAGTATGAGTGACATAAAGTACAACTACCAGTATACTACAACTCTACAACTCATAGTGTCATGATCTATAGAAGATATGCAGATAGTGAATCTGATAAAAGTGAAGATGATGTACTCCTTCTTTATCTACCAATATCTTACTCAGCATATAAGACAGATGATACTATTCTGTAGGATAGTGATAAAGTCCTAATATATTATTATCTTAGCAAACAAGGAGAATTAATCCATAAACAACTCTTTCTAGATGACTACTTGATCAGAGATGAGGTTATTGATAGTGATATCATTGAAGATTACCCAGATAGTATCTAAATTTATAGATAGCTTAGCAGTTATAGTATAGTTAGATTAGTCTTATATAATGTAACTATGAGCTGACTCAGCAGTTAGATGATCTTTTAACATATCAGATCACACCTATACTATATGACTGTATTCTGACTTAGCAAAGTACTAAGTGCTATATCTATATTCAGTATAGCCCAGATAGCTCTTTACTAGTATAAATATTCCCTCTCCCAGACCTCAGAATCTCAGACTTAAATACACAAGAACATTCCTGAACACTTCCCCACAATATCCCTTTATACAACTACTCCTAGTATAGTAATATCATGAATAGTAAATAAACTTATTTAATAATCCACAAACCACTCTTAAGTAAATCTGCTCCCTATTAGGTCCCACTTCTAACCCTATCATGAAATTTCCTAATTGGGTATTGTCTACAGTAATACACTGATTCAACTAAGCTGGTCTTAGTTTCTTGAACTTCCTGAAATATAGAAAATCCTGAACCCAGAACTAGTCTGAAAAAAAGAACTTTGGTTGAGATGTCAACTTGATCTTAAAATCAATAAGTATAGAGAATATACTCTATATGAAATTGATCTTGATCTTAAGAAAACAGTCTTCCAGAATATCCAGAACTTCCAAAAAACCCTTCCAGAACTACATAATAGTTACCCTAACAAGTAAGCCTCTTACAAAGAGGGGGGGAGAGATTACTATTCATTCTAGTACTCTCTACTACTTATTTCAGTATTTTCTATTACTCAATCTAGTACCTTCTACTATATTTTATTTTTTACCTCTTTTTAATTTAACATATCTCTGTTATATTACTCATTTAATACTATACTACTTATTCTATCTATCCAATCAATTAGTAAGATAATTAATTAATTTAATTTTCTTATATTAATTATTTTATCTTATATACCCCATCTTACCTACTGATAAGTCTATAAACAAATAAACAATAATACTTAATTCTCTTATATATTGTATTTTATTCTATTCTATTCTACTTAATAATTATCAAAAAAGAGAAAATTTAAGGTAAAAAAGTACTTTTAGCTAATAATATTAAATTCTTTCTCATAGATAGCATGTAAGCTGCTTATTAAAGATAGTAACAGTAGTAATAATATTGATAATAATGCAGAGAGAAGTTCTGACAAAAAATTATAAAAACTCTTTAAATCTTAAAATTTATTAACTTATAGTTATTGTAATATAGTAGATACATAACTATATAAGTATGTCAGATTTCTATATCTTGAAAACTTGATCTTCTTTAACTCTACAGAGTTCTCAGAATATAGGGATGGGTGAGTTCAAAGTGTATCTGCCCACAGGCTTACTAGTTCCTTTACTTTCTCTTTGCTTGAACTATTTTGATCTAAGGTTTATTCACTCTAGATATTGAAATATTTATATAAGTTTGCTAGCTATAAGGTGGCTAAGTTATGACTATATTTTCTTTAAGTTATTTTCTATAAGTATAGATCCTCTATATTTGTAAAATTTCTATATTTATAAAGTTTCTATATTTATAAAAATATGACTGCTATTTATAAGGCTATATTATATTTTGGAATTAGATTTAGGTATTATGATCAAATGTCTATTCTTCTGATTCATATTACTAATTTAGATCAACTATTACAACTTTCTTCTAAATAGGTAATTTGTCTCTGAAACATCCTATTCACTTAAACTCCCAAGCCTCCACAAGCTGTATCTCCTTATATTGCATAATCTCTACCATTATATTATCTCAATAATGTCTTCTGGCTTGTACAAAGTCTCTTAGAACTACTTCCTAAAAGTGAGATAAGGCTGACTCATCCTTCTTAAATAACTTATGTACTTATTTAACAATAGTAATCTGAATATAGAAGAGCTAACACTCTCTAATCTAATCTTCTTTTATTATCTCTGGCTGCAAATTCAGTAGCTATCCTAACTTGAAGTATTCTTGAAGCTCTGTCTGATTTTGGTAGACCTTGAAGTGACAGATATATCTGCACTATACTTTGAATACTATCAAAGGATTCTTCTATTGTGGATAGCTTGATAGTATACTATTGTCTTTCTATGGCTTGTTGTGCAGTACTAGTGATCTTGAGGGCTGTGGCCATACTTCATTAACTAGCCATAATACTTCTTGAGTCAGTTTTGGTGAATGGTAATGGGGATAATTGTGTCTGAGAGTTTTCATAGCCAAAAGATAGTTCTTTTTATATCTTACACAAGGTAGGGTCTTTCCCACTTAGGCTTCAGTTTTTGTAATCATGAAGCTTCTACTATATTCTAATTAGTGCTCTGAATGAGTCAATCTGGATAGGATTCGAATTCCATCCAGATGGATTCAAATCAACAATTGTTTTGATTTTTAAATTAGACAATTAAATGTTTTTTATTTTTTTTTATTTTTATTTTTTATAGTCACTTGGACTCCCTTTATTAACTGACGTCTATAGTATTATTTATACAACCTAAACCCTCTAGACAATTAAATGTTTACATCAATAACTCAATTAATAATCATCCAAATTTGATGATCTTAGTGTCATTTGAAGGCCCTTAATAAGGCCTTTCTAATGATATCAAGAACATTAAAATTGGATTACGCATTGCTAAAATATTAAGGAAAATATTCTGTTTGACAAAATTTCCAAAATTGGCAAATCAAATAATTTCCCAAATTGGCAATTCAGATGTTTTCCTTGATAACTTGGCAATGTATGATCCAATTTTAATATTCTTAGTATCATTAGAAATACCTTATTAAGAGCTTTCAAATGATACTAAGATTATTAAATTTAGATGATTATTCATTAAGTTATTGATGTAAATATTTAATTGTCTAATTTGGAAATCAAAACAATAATTAATTCGAATCCATCTGGATGGGATTTGAATTTGAATCCAATTCGGATTAAATTAACTTATTAGGAGCACTAATTCCAATATACCAGAACTTTATCTCCTATCTTGATAATCTCCAGAAGCTTGTAAATCTTCTCTACATTATTCCATTATAGTATCTGTGCCTTGGTTATATAATCCTTGACCTTCTTCTTGATTTGGTATAGTCTCTGTATTTCTGTATCTATACATTTCCATATAGTATCTCTATTAGTTAATAAGGTTCTTTAAGAACTTTCTTCTCTAAATAGCATTTATCAAGGGGTGAAATAGGTGCTTTGTGATCAGATATCCTGAAGAGTAGATAATGCTATTAGCAGATAGTGATTTCAGTTTTTATAGTTATTACAGATCTTGGTAATGATGTTCTTGAGAGTCTTATTGGTTCTTTCTGTTTATCCATTTTTCTAAGGGTAATAGGCTGTAGTTCAAATATATTAGATCTTATACTTCTTGTAGAGAACTGGTTCATAAATTCTGTTCCTCTATCTGTAGTTACTTATACTGAGGTCTTGAATTGGCAGATGATTTCTTTGTAAAAGAACTTGGTGATTGACTGTACATTGGCTTCCTTGAGAAGTTCTACTTCTATCTATTTTATAAAAAGGTCTACAATAATAATGATATATTGGTTGTCAGTTAAAGTTAAGAGTAGAGGGCTTATTATATCTATTGTAATATATACAAAGAGTACTAGTTCTATGTATGCTAATTTCAGGGTCTGATTTTATTGGTCTTATTTTTATTTCTGATATTTGTCACAGGTCTTGATAAATTATCTAATGTTTTTCTCTATTCCTGACCACTACATTGTTCTTCTTACTTTTTCATAGGTATTTATTCCTCCTAGATAGCTAAGTTCATATACTGATTTCATTATTTGTTCCTTCTTATATTTGGATATATGTAATTAGTAGCCTTCCTTTCTTCAGTATTTCTCTATTAGTCTCTAATTTTTTCTATATTCTATTGATAATTGTTTGTATTCATTCTTTCAGATGTTAGGGTATCTTTTGCTATCTCAGATAGGTGATAATTCCATAGTAGAGTTTTTTATTTATAGTTGATTTGCTAGTTGGAGATCCTTTGGGGTGTCTGTAAGAGAGCATCTATATTGATATTAATTCTTCTAGAGTGGTGTATAATAGTTATATTATAAGCTTGTAACTTCATAATCTATTTGGTATAGATTCCTTTGAGTTGTCTGATAGTTAGTAGCCAGATGAGAGCTGAGTAGACTATCTGAATAGTAAAGTGTCTCCCTATAAGATAGTAGTGGAACTTCTCTATAACTCAGATAACTATGAGATATTTCAACTTATAAGATTTATACTCTTTTTCAGCTCCTCAGGTTCCTTGGCTTAGATATATAATAATATACTCTACTTTGTCTTTCTTTTAAGCCAAAACTGCTCTTCATCCTTATATGCTTGCATCTGTCTACAAGATGAATTCTTGAGTCCAATTGGGTCTTCTGAGGTTGGGTGCTTGGGTTAGTCTAATCTTGAGTTTATTAAATGCTTTTTATTATCTGCTGGTCCATTGGAACTTGACATCCTTCTTATTGAATTTGTAAATTAGGCCTGCAATGTTAAAGAATTCTCTGATAAATCTGTAGTAATATGAGGTAAGTCCCATAAAGGCTTGGGCTTCAGTGATAATAGTAGGTCTTGAGTATACTGCTACTGCTTGGATCTTGAGCAGGTCTGTATGTATTCTATCTTAGTTGATGATGTAAGAAGATCTCAATTTCTACAAACTTTCACTTCTTGGACTTAATGTAAAGGCTATACTTCCTTAGCTTTTTCATTATCTGCTGGATGTACTACAGATATTCTTCAGCTATCTTGTTATAGATGATAATATCATCTATATAAACTATCATCTATCTTTTTATATCATAGTGGAAGATTTTGTCCATCATTTGCTGAAAGCTTACTAGTATATTATATATTCCAAATAGTATTTACAGATAGATATATATTCTATCTGGAGCTAATTTTTCACTTACTGCTTCAGTGAGGCTGATCTGGTAGAATTCTGAGTATAAATCCAAGGTACTATAATACTGTGCTTTATCTCCCAGAGTTATAAGGATGTCATTAATGAGGGATAGTAGTTGGCAATCCTTCTTTGTAATCAAGTTGAGCTTCCTGTAATCAGTACAAAGTTTTGAGGTAAATTCTCCTAGTTTGTTTTCTTTTTTTGGGGCTAGTACAACTGGTGAAGCCTAAGAGCTACTGACTTCTTTGATGATATTAGCTTCTTCTATCTGCTTGATTTCTTCTCTGAGCCATTTATGATAGACTGATAGAATTGGTCTTACTTTTTGATAGATTGATTTGGTGTCTTATATATCTATATCATAATAGTAGTATGGAGTCTTTCCTTTGATATTCTTGAAGTCTGTGGCTAGGACATCTTCAAATTCATAGAGTATCTTCTTGAGCTCCTTCTTGAGTGGAAATCTATCTCTAATAATATAGCTATACTTGTTTGTAGTTTCCTCCTTCTTGTGATCCAGTTCAGTGATCTTAGTACTGGCAAATACTCCTTTTTCTGTAGATCTGAATTCTTTCTTTTCACTTTCTGTTTCCTCCAACTTCCTGACTTTTATGATTTTTGGCTGAAGAACTGAGAAGATCAATATCTGTGCTAATCAGTTCTTTTTTTTAATTGGAAATAGAATTGTAGGGTTATGATTTCTAGTAATGAGTAGTATTTCTCTAATATAGTCTAAATTAATAACTTCTTCTTCAATCATAATCTCACTCTTGGTCAGACTGCTTCTTGTCTTGAGAATTCCAATATAGTCTTTTGGAATAGTTATTTCCAGACTAATTGTGAGTAGGATAGTTGCCTGGGGCTTGAGTATATGGTGGAAATATCTATTTCAGCTATATTCTCTGACTTATATTCTGGTAGAACTATATCAGAGTGGATATTCTGAATCTTGATCTTGATTTCTTCTTCATCATCACTATTCTCTAAAAGGGCTAGTGGTTTATCATCCTCTTCCTCCTCCTTTTCTTGTATTGCCTATTTCTTGAGAGCCTTCTGTCTTCTTTCATGATAGATTTTCTTAATTCTGCTAATACACTAGTAGCAATCATCAATATATTTTATATAGTACATCTTAATTCCATGAGGGCAGACTCCTTGTAGCACATATCCTTTAATAATTCTTTTGTACTATTCTTCTTCACTGATCCATCTAACTTTCTTCTTCTTTTTCTGAGTAGTTATCATGTAGGCTTCTTCTTACTCACTTTTTTCTTCCTCCATCTCAGACAGCACTTCTTTATTGATATTGATAGAAATTTGCATCTTCTGATCTTAGTAGATGATCTGCATCTTCTGAACATTGAGGTCAATTACTACTCTGGCTTTATGAAGTCACTGGTTACTAATGAGGATGTCATAGTTGGTAGAATTGGTTATAATCACATCCATGGAGATAGTTGTTCCTTCAAACTTGATGGGAATATCTCAGATCTTTTCCAGAGGTGTGGCTCTTGTACCATCTGCTGTGACAAACACTAATTTGATTATTTTTTCAATCTCTCAGCCTAGGTAGTCTGCTGCTTTCTTGTTGAGGAGGCATTCTCCTACTCTAGTATCAATGATGGCCTCAAAGATTCTATTTTCAATTTGACAGATTGTATAGATAGAGGTCTTACAATTATCTTTACTTTCTTTTCCAGAGTCTTCTTGAACATTGTTAGCCTCAGTTATCTTTCAACCTTGCTTCTTGATTGTCTCAGCAAGTTCATATCTCATTTGCTATCTGAATGTAAAGATTTCTGCCAGCTGTCCAAAGATTGCATTGACCTTCTGTTGACTAAGATCCTTGAAGATATTATACTTAAAAATCTTAGTCTTATATAGCTTCTTCTTCTTTTCTCCTTCACTGGCTAGGATAGTTTCTTGAATGATATCTTAAACAGTCTGTTCCAGTTTCATATCTTGATCTATTTCTTTACTTTGGCTTTCTGTAGTAGTTTCTAACTATTTTTCCACAGAGTTCTTCTTGGATCTCCCTGATGATCTCTTGTAGAGTTGCTTGTAGACATCCTTCTTAATAGTCTCAGCAGGATAGGCTTTTCATTCTTCTTCATCTGATTTCCAATTTCTTTGAAGATAGTAGTGTTGGCCTGTTTCTTATTTTGAGTAGCATTGCTTGACTGAGCTTTGTGCTTGATCTCACTCATATATTCATATAAGTAGTGATCTTCTTCTCCACAGATATAGCAGATATCTCTCTTCTTGTCTGAGGTGGTGGCAAACTTCTGAACTGGGCAGTAGTCTCTTCTTCTAATTTTCTTTATCATATCTCCAAGATGGGCAGTCATTTTGGCAAAATTTTTAGCAAGCTCCTCCATAGGATTACTATTTCTCTATTACTCTATAATTCTTAGCTGAGGTGTGTTTTAATTGATCACTATAGTAGGAATCCCACTAGTTGCCTTGGGTGCTTTGATTCTGACTCCAGTGACTCTTTCTATTGTATAGTCTTGTAGATATCTGGCTATCTAATATTACTTAGCATAGGTGACCTTCTGTACCAGATTCAGAACTATTGATAATGAGTAGATGGCCAGAGCTATCTCTGGGTAGACTCCTTTTATGAAGATTATTTCTACTACTTGATCTCAAATGATAGTAGTATAATCTGCAAGGATTATCTGATATTGGATTCTGGTATAGAATATGTTTAGATCCTCACTCATTCCTTGATATATTATATTGAGCTAATTCTTTAAGACTTGTTTGATCTCATCTATATAGTAGGTAGTTTAGAGTCAGGTCTTCTGTACTGCTAGCATGGCATTATCATCATTTTCCATATAGATTATAGCTATGAATACTACTCTTACTAATTCTCAGAAACTGAAGAGTATGAGGGCTACTTACTGTCTTGCTATCAGAATCCCAATAGCAGCATACTGCTTGAAGTCATTAATGAATATGATGATCAATTTATCTGAGATATATCTGTAGAATACATACTAGTAGTCTTATATCTATCTTGTCTGGATATCTTGATTTAATTTATATAGTTGTTAATTGTTCAGCTTGAAAGTGAGAGATTTATCTTAAATTACTAGTCAATAGGCATTAAGTTATAATATAGTGGATACATAACTATATAAGTATATCAGATTTCTATATCTTGAAAACTTGATCTTCTTTGACTCTATAAAGTCCTCAGAATATAGAGGTGGGTGAGTTCAAAGTATATCTGCCTACAGACTTACTAGTTTCTTTACTTTCTCTTTGCTTAAACTATTTAAATCTGAGGTTTATTCACTCTAGATACTAGGATATTTATATAAGTTTGCTAGCTATAAGGTGGCTAAGTTGTGACTATATTTTCTCTGAGTTATTTTCTACAAGTATAGATCCTCTATATTTGTAAAATTTCTATAATCATAAAGATTCTACATCTGTAGAATTTCTATATTTGTAAAGTTTCTATATTTGTAAAAATATGACTACTATTTATAAGGCTATACTATATTTAGGAATTAGATTCAGATACTGTGATCAAATGTCTATTCTCCTATTCATGTTACTAATTCAGATCAACTGTCACATTATATATAGTACACACTACTTATATTCAATCTTTTGATTATAACTTTATATTATAATTAATAAAAAAAATAAAAAAAAAAATAAAAAATAGATATAAAATACCATTAGGTTTAATCCAATAGAGCATTTTTTTTTATTATTGTTTATAATATTATAGTAAAATAGTTTTTATATCAATTATTACTATTTTTTGTATTTGCACTAAGACTAGTTATAATTTTGGTCTTAAATTGATATCAATTGTAAGTCAGTCTTAAGCTATGCCAGTTATACAAGATATATAATTTTAGTCTTAAAAATTCTTAGTCTAATTTTGATCTTAAAAATTCTTAGTCCTCTTTTACTGAATTCTCTTTCACTAACTATTTACTGAGTTGACAGACTCTAGAAAATATATACCAAATAAGAGCCAAAATGAGAGTCTCTCTGAAATCACTTACTAAATTAAATGATAGTACCAGAATATTGAAGTAAAAAAATAGCACCACAGTACTGAGATGTCAAAGTAAAAAATAATAGCACCAGGATATTAAAGCAAAAAATGACACCAGAATGTTGAAGCAAAAAATAATAGTACTAGAATATTGAAGCAAAAAATGTGAGCATCAATTGAATGAGCTCTTGAAAAATATAATATTGAAGCAGACCAAATGAGTGCTCTCAGAAAACTTATAAAGTTGATAGCAGACTGAATGAGATCATGGGTACAGAATAATGAGGCAAAAACAAAAGTCTTTAGAAAAACATAATATTGAAACAGAGCCCTCAGAAAATATCATAAAGAAGCAGACCAAATCTCTCCTGGAATTACTTACTGGATTAAATAAGAGTGTCAGAATATTGAAGTAAAAAATAGTACTGAGATATTGATGCAAAAAATAGCACTGGGATGTTAAAGCAAAATTAATAGTATTGAGATATGAAAAAAATCATTAGTACTAATTGAATGAGCTTCTGGAAAATGTAATGTTGAAGCAGGCTAAATAAGTATCTCTAGAAAACTTATAAAGTTGACAGCAGACTGAATCAGATTATAGGTATAGAGTAATAAAACAAAAACAAGAGTTAGAAAACATGATATCAAAATAGATTAAAATAAGCTAGAATTATTTACTGAATTGACAATATACTAAATAAAAGCACTGAAATGTTGAAGCAAAAAAATGACACTATGATACCAGAATATCAAGACAAAAAATAATGTTGAAACAAAAAATGATACCAGGATGTTGAAGAAAAAAATAGATATTGAAGTAAAAAATAATAGTACTAAGATATGGAAAAAATGTGAGCACTAATTGAATGAGCTTCTAGAAAATATGATATTGAAGTAGTCCTAAAGAGTAATCTCAGGAAACTTACAAAGTTGACAACAGACTGAACCAGATCATGGGCATGAGATAATGAAGCAAAAAAAATAGTACTATATCTATGATCTGATTCAGTCTGCTGTCAACTTTGTAAGTTTTCCTGAAGCTACTTATTAGAACTGCTTCAATATCATATTTTCCAGAAGCTCATTCAATTAGTACTCATGTTTTTTCTACATCTCAGTGCTATTTTTTTTTTTGCTTCAATGTCTCAGTACTATTTTTTGCTTCAATATCTATTTTTTGCTTTGACATTCTGGTGCTGTTTTTTACTTCAACATCTCAGTGCTATTGTTTTTTGTTTTGATATCCCAGTGCTGTAATTTTTTTGCTTCAACATCTCAGTGCTCTTATTTAGTCTGTTGTCAATTTAGTAAGTGATTCCAGGGGACTCTCATTTGGGCTCTTATTTGGCCTACTTCAATAATATATTTTCTAGAGGCTCTCATTTTAATCTGTTTTGATATTATGTTTTCTAAAGCTCTTATTTTTGCTTCATTATCCCATAGAACTGAGATGTCAAAGCCAAAAATTATAGTACTCTACTCTCAATTTAAGGCTATCTAATATCCTATTTTAATTACTAAATATATAAAATAAAGCATAAATTTTAAAATATAAATTAGATAAAGTATAAAATATAAAGTATAAATTGGAAGTTATATATAATATAGATCTTAATATAATTGTTTACTAATAATAACTACAAGTAATAGATATTTGTTTTTATTGTAATGGTGATCCCAGAATGATGACATCAGTATAGGAGACAGTCTTTCCTTGCAAGCTACCAGATCGGAGCATAAGAAGATCATATAGTATATAAGATGAGTGACTGTGAGTCATTGTGACCACAGTATAAGCATCTTGAAGAATATAAAAGAAGGATCAAGGAACCACAGTAGCAGCAACCAATAAGAACCACTAATCCCAAAATAGCTCAAAGACTTACCACAAACAAAATACCTGCTACCCACCAAACCTCAAGGTCAAGGAACCACTAAGGCATCTCAGTTGAGGAAAGGATGTTCCAAGACATCAGAAGAGCCATGAGGACCTGCTCAAGAAGGACTTCTAGTGTTAACCTGGGTACTGCAGATCCCTATCACTTTATCCTCTACCAATGTGAAATAGAAACAAGGATCACCATTACTACCAAATGCCTCCAAATATGGCAGGAGTATGAAATAGGAAACCTCCTCTGCTGGAAGTTCCCACAGGCCAGCACTCAAGAGCTACAAGATGTCACTCCCATGGATATATGCAAAACAAGGACAGCTAAGAAGATCCATCAGATCTTCAGGCATACACCATGATCAATCCCCAACTTGGAGTATGTTAGAGTCTTAGATTTCAGAGACCTGTTATCCTGCCATATCAATGCACTAGAAGCCAGGGTGGCTACAGAAGCCCAGTCCACTATCACCCTCAATAGTAATGAAGTAGAAGACTTCTGATACTCTATCCTCCAAGACAACCCAGACCAATTCCTGCAAAGATTGATCTCAGTATTCCAAGACCCAAGCATCTAGGTTAGATCTCCCCAAGACCCCACATTTGTCCCCTATTTTGTGGAAGAGAACCTCATAGACTGGAGAGCCCCAGACCTCCTTCCTGCTGCTGAACATAATGACATTATCAGCAATGACATCATCCCATGTGACATCGAAGCATGCAAAAATGATGAATTTATGGACCTCATCTCTTTCAAAGATATCCTGACCTCTGATAATAAGGATGAAGCCCCTATGGTCCTGAACTTTCTGCTCTAAGTTCTTTGTTATACTGAATAATGCCAGTACTGGTATTTTGATATAACACCAGATAATGCCAGCACTGGCATTCTGAGGTGATGTGAAATTGTTCCAGCACCAGTATTCTGATGTGACACTGAATTATACCAGCATCCTGAACCTATACAACCATCAGTGCCAACCCTGGAACTTAGTAGTTTTAGTTATTGAAATTTATATTTAGCTTTTTTTTTTTTTTTTTTTTTTTATAGTCACTTGGACTCTGCCATTTATTACCAGTCTATTTATAAGTATACAGTATCTCTTCCACTACCTGATTCCCATAGGGGGGCCCCTCCCCACCCTTTCCTAGACAAAGACCATCTTTCCCCCCACTACTCCAACCCTTCCCTCACTCTGCCTACATATTTTCTCCACCAATCAATACCTCTGACTACTCTGCAACCCCCAATCAAGCCACCAGCCCATCAAGGTGACTTCCATAAGGCTATGCCATCTCATCAGCTGGATCTCTAAGCTCAGTCTCCTCCCCTCCTCAAAAACGAATAGCTAGTGGCCGGCCAACCCTACCCAAATAGCTAGAGCCCAGCCTAGTATGAGCCATTCTATCCCCACCCCTCCCACCAGTCTGTCCCTCAGATTCTCCCACCACCCCCACATACCAACTTCCCTGCACCCTACTCCCAGACGAACCCCAACAGTTTGCCAAAAGTCACTAAGTACCTCATACTCCTCAAGCCAATGTTCAGGCATCTGCACATATCCCCCTTCCTGTCCTACATTATAGCACTCCTCACAGTTGAAGCAACCTCCCTCAACAAGGTGACCTGAGTGGTAATTGAGCATGACATTTCTCCTCAGCATTCGCCACCAAGTCACCCAGTACTTCAGCAGCATCTATCTTCTTACCTTAGCACTCTAGGCCCAAACACTATACCAGTCTCACTCCTCACTGATTCCTACTCCTTGCCAATCACTGGGCCACAGATCCTGGCCCGGTTCCTACTGGTATTCTATTCCATTACTGATGTCAAACTCAAGTAAGAGGACACCACCTAGCAATACCTGGTCCCATCTCCACATTGCTGGGTCCCACTCTACCTCTCCTTCATTCCCCTGCCACTGGATTCCTATGCAGTGTACTCCTTCTACCACCCCCACCAGAAACCTTTATATCTCAATTGATTAGTGTTCTGAAGACCAACCAAGAATAGGAGATCGCCAGTTGAGCCTTGCAGTGAGGACCTCCTCTCCCAGACCTTCTGCAATAGGGGGACCCAACCTCCCCCTTTCAACTCCACCACTCTCTTCAACCACCATACCCTCAAGCAGTGTAGCCTTTTAGGAAAGTCAACCAGTCCAAGTCCACCACTCACTACTGGTAAGGATAAGACCTCCCAACTGATCTGGCTCCTCCTTCCAGCCCAGATCCAACCCTTGGCTAGCTTCATCAGTCACTTCACCACCCAGGTTGGGAAGTCCAGATAATATGTCAGATACCACAACTTTGGCAGCCAGTAGATGTTCAAAATTGTGACATGCCCTGCCAGAGACAATTGGCAGCCCCCCCAACTCCACAGGACCTTTCCCCAGATTCCAACCTGCTGCTCTCACCAAAGCCTGGGTAGTACTGACCCATATACTGATAGATAGATATCCAAGTACTACACTGCCTTACCAGCTGGGATGATTGTTCCAATAACCTCCCCTCCAACTAGACCATTGCCTAACACCATTGTTTCACACTTATGCCAATTAAGTCTCACCCCTGAGTTCTCATACCACTCCACTGTCTCCTTAAGCTCTTCGATATCAGCAATTGATCCCAGTCCAACCACCATATCATCCGCAAAGGCCCCTACCTTCCACCCAATATCAAAGATTGAGAGCCCCACTATCCTCCACCTGATTCTATCTAGTAAAGATTCCAGAGAAAGAGCATACAGAATGGGGAACAGTGGGTCCCCCTGGGGCACCCCTCTACCCAAGGGAAATACTACCCCTCGGTGCCCATTACACATTAGTGCAACTCTACTCTCTTCCAGTAGACTGACCATCACTGACCGGAACTGGTGCAGAACCCCAGTCCTATCCAAGACTTTTGCCAGCCAGACCTATCTCACTCAGTCGTAAGCCTTCTTTTGGTCCAAAAATACCAAGTGCCCATCCAATCCACATGCTCATACCCCTTCAATAACTCCATAGACCCAGGCTGTACTATCTCTAATGAGTCATCTCCCTACAAAGCCCCTCTGCTTAATGCCTAAGATTTGCTAGACCACCTTCTGTAGTCTCGCAACCACTACCTTAGTAACTAACTTTCTGTCCATATCCAGCAGCATAATTGGCCTCCAGTTCTTCCAGTCCTCTCACCTTCCTTTATTCTTATAAAGTAATATCACCAACCCCAGATCCTGGTCCCCCACCCTTCTCCCTGACTGTAGAATAAAATTACACAATTTCATCATCTCACCTAGTACTCCAGGGATCCCAAATATAGTAGATGAAATTCTTAGTAAGTATTATTATTAATTAATTTTCTTACTAAATAAGTATAGGACTATACTTTGGAGTAGTATTTTCAAATAAATCAAATCAATTTAAATTAAATTAAATTGAGAGCTATTTAAATCAAGTTTAAATTAAATTAAATTTGAATCAAATTGAAGGTCCAATTTAAACCCTATTTTTCAAAATATAATAACTCAATGAAAATATATCTAAATTTAATAATCTTTAGCTTGTTAGATTCCTCCTATATAAAGGAAACTAACAAGCTAAAGATCATTAAATTTGGATATGTTTTTGTCAAGTTATTATATTTCAAAAAATAGAGTTCAAATTAAATCTCAAATCAAATCAGACCTTTGATTCAATTCAAATTGAATTGAATTAGATCTTTGATTTGATTGAATCAAATTGAATTTGGGTCAAATTTAATTTAATTTAATTCATTGAGAGTACTACTTCTATATAAATTTAAGCTTTTTTAATAGTTTATAGAGCTATATATATAATCCTCTTTATTATTAATAATAATATTTAGTACTCTATCTATATTGATTAGGTTACTATAGAACTCTTCTTATAGAATAATAGACTCTTTATTATTTTTACTAATATATATAAAAGAGATACTTCAGTAGTTATCTAAGTCTTTAGTCTAGTTAATATTATATATACTAGATAGCTATTGAGAATTATAAATATTATATATAAACTACTATATATCTAAACTACTATCTAACTGTTATCTATTTATTAATATATTAAAAATAATTAAAATAATTATCTATTATATATTTCAAAAAGCTTATAAGTCTAATTTTTATTATATATATTATATATTATCTATATTCTGAATAATATATAATTCTCTTATCTAAGTTAACTAAATTATTTACTATTTTTCACTATTTAGATATCTGTTAAAACTATTAAAACCAATCTTATTATAAATATAATTTATCCTCAATATAAAATTATTTGCTATCTATAATATCTATTATATCTATTGAATTCACTCTTTAAAAGTCTATCAAAACTACTTATAATATAGTTTATCTGATTTCTTTTACTTAAAACTTAGATTTATTATCTATAAGTCTATTATAATAGTGACCTCAGAATGGTGATATTATTACAGAAGACAGTCTTTCCTTATAAGCCATCAGATTAGAGCACAAGAAGATTATATAGCATAACTCACCTAGGTTATAAGATAAGCAATGATGACCAACTATGAGTTATTACAACTACAAGATAGATATCTTGAGAAATATAAAAGAAGAACTAAGGAACCACAGTAGTAGCAACTCAAACAAGACTTACAAAATCCTGAAATAGTTCAAAGACTCACTATAAATAAAATGTCTGCTGTCTACCAAACCTTAAGGTCCAGAAACTACCCAGGCTTCTCAGTTTAAGAAAGAATGTTCTAAGATATTAGGAGAGCTATAAGAACTCATACTAGAAGAACTCCTAGCCTTAATCTGAATATTGGTGACTCTTACTACTTTATCTTCTACTACTGTAAAATAGAAACAAAGATCACTATCACTATGAAATACCTCTGGATGTGACAGAAATATGAAATAGGAAATCTTCTCTACCAGAAATTCCCTCAGGCCAGTCTCTAAGAGATATAAGATACCACCTCTATAGATGTATGTGAATTGAGAATAGCTAAAAAGATCCATCAGATCTTCAGATATGTACCTTGGTCAATCTCCAACTTAGAATATATCAGAGTCTCTCATAGTGGCAATAGAAGCTTAATCCACTATTACTCTCAGAAGTAATAAAGTAGAAGAGTTCTAGAATCCCATTCTTCAGGATAATCCTGATCAATTCCTGCAAAGATTAATCTTAGTATTTCAAGGCCCCAGTATCTAGGTTAGATTCCCTCAAGATTCTACCTTTGTCTCCTACTTTGTGGATGAAAACCTTGTAGATTGAAGAGCCTCTGATCTTCTTGCTCTCCTTACTACCACTGAACACAATAATGTCATCTTACTAATTAATATATATAAAACAGACAAAATGTTCACTGATCATATTTCCTTTGAAGATATCCTGTCTCTGATCTCTAGTCTAATAACAATAATAAAGATGAAGTCTCCAGGATTCTGAACATTCTGCTCTGAGTTCTTTGTATAACTGTTGAAATTCTTCTAGTATTCTGATCTTACATAACTGTCAGAAATTATTCCAATATTCTGATCTTATATAATCAATTATATAGATACTCAAATTTATACTTACAACTTGAAGTTTTCTATATTCAAGTATCTTATTTATTTAGTTATTAGAATTTATATTTAGTTTTATAACTTAGCAACTATTAAATTATATCTTGTATAAATATCTCTCTTATTTCTTTTAAAATAAAGTTAGTAGTCAAGTATTCAAACACTTAACTATTCAAGAAATATAGAAGTTCTAGTCCTCTACTCAATTCTAAGCAAGCAAATCCAAAAGACAACAGAATAGTTTAAAGATAAGAAGTTTAAGGACTATAAGACCTTGGGAAGACACTTTAATTATAACAATTTCACAGTCATATTTAGTCTTAGTATATTTTTGCATCTTTTAGTTAGTCTTTTCTTATTATCTCTTGAACATTTTACTATGTTCTACCACCTTCTACTTGCTTAGAAACCTTCTCTCGGTGCCCAGACACCACTAGAATAATCTTATCTTTTCTTGGCACCAAGTATCTTATCTTAGCTAGTCATTGAATCTTTTGGAACATTGTAGAATAGTATTAGTCAGCTTTGCTGAGAACCTATTTCTTGGTATTTCTCTTTCTTTCCAAGATTCTTCTGAATCTTTCTTTCAGATCATATATAAATATTCTTGTTCTCTGCCTGAATAAAACTCAGAATATTTTCTCTCAGAAATCCTTCAAGAACACTTGAATCTTTAAGTATCTCTTTGAGCTACTTTAGGCCAACTAGAACTTCCAGATTTAGCTGCTTTCTCTTAAAGAAACTAGAACCATTACACTTAGTAGCAGTGGTGTTGTTATACCTTGCCTTATTAAGAAACCTTATATGAATTTAGAAACCAGTTACAAATAGTCACACAAACCTAAAATGAGCCACAAAGAGTCAGTCTACCAGCCAGACCCCTCTGCTACAGAAGAAGTAGGAGGACAGCAACTCAGCATAGAGGACATGATCAATGCTATAGCCTACCAAATCTAAGAACTTCAAGTATAACTAGAACAGCAGAAAATACAAACTGCAAGTACATTATATTCCACTATAGTACTAGTTAGTTTTAAGTCACTCAAGCCAGATACCTTCAATAGCTATTGAGGAGGACTATCTACAGATACATGGACCTTCCAGTTAGACCAATACTTTGAGCTCACAAGAATGGAAGATGACATGTAAGTCCAATTTGTCACCATACTTCTCCAAGGAAATATAGTCATCTGATAGCACAATCATATCATAATTATATCTATATACTTATATGCATGAATCAGAGACTGAGAAGCCTTCAAGAGAGCCCTTCATAAGTAGTTCAAGCCTGCTAATACTATCAAATTAGTCAGAGATAAGCTAGCAAACATCAAGTAACTCAAGTCTATACAAAGCTATAATGTATAATTTCTGTCAATCCTACTTGAGCTACCAGCAATATCTAAGAATAAAAAGATAGACTGCTATATCCAAGGTCTGAAGGAAAATATACAAGTCAAGGTTGAGCTAGAAGAGTCCAAGAACCTTGATGAAGTTATGAGAATTACTAATAAGTTTAATATCATCACTTTTGACAACTGCTTTGAACCAGAATACTATAAGAAGAACCACTTTGAGAACTGCCATAGAAACCAATCAAGAACAGTTGGCCCAGCACCAATGGATTTAGATACTATAAACAAAAAGAACACTAAGCTCACCCCTGAAGAAAAGGACTGCCTGAAGAAATCTAGAGCCTATTTCTTCTGTCATCAAATAGGATACATTGCAACCAAATGTCCTAAGAAGACTAGCAAACCCTCAAGACTAGTTACTGTGTTGTCCAAGGATACATCTGTCAACCCCACTACCAGTCAACTTGAGCTTAAGGTCAAGAAGCTTCATCTGAAGGCCCAGGTCCCTCAATATCAAACAGAAGGAGCCATTGGTCTTGATTTACACTCAGTCAAACAAGTCACTATTCTAGCCAAGGACTGTACTCTGGTGCCTACTAGAATTGCAGTTCAATGTTCTAAAGGACATTATGCTAGAATTGTACTACAATTAGGACTCAGTGTTAAACATTATTTAGATATAGACACTGGTATCATTGACTTAGACTTTCGAGGATAAGTTCAAGTCTTGCTTGTCAACCAGAAGGATCAAGACTATATAGTTAAAGAAGGAGACTGAGTCACACAAATAATCCTAAAAAAAACCAGTTAACTCAAGATTATTGAAGTCCAAGAACTCCCTGAAACTAAATGAGATCAAAAGGATTTTGATAGCACTGATTAAGCAGTAAGTCTTAGTGAAAATTTAGCTCAAGTTATGTTCATTTTCAAAGGCCCAGTCAAAGAAAAAGAAGTTTAAGTACTCATAGACAGTGGAGCTGCAGGAAACTTCATCAATCAGAATCTCATTGAAAGTCTCAAGATCCTCACCAAGTCTGTACTCAAGAATAATAGTATAGTTAATACAGACAATACTCTATACCCCATTGAGTCAATTGCTGCCAAACTGCTCATCAAGATCCAGAAATATTGGGAATGAGTAGACTTTGAGGTTGTACTACTAGGAGATCATGACCTGATCTTAGGAAAACCCTGGCTTATAAAATACAACCCAGACATTGATTAGTATAAGAATGAAGTCACCTTACTTCAAGATGAAGCTAACATTACAATCAAGACAGACAAGACTACAAACAAGATCCAGATTGCAATACTGTCAGCTATATAGTATAAGAAAGCACTCAAGAAGGCAATGCATACCTTTATTATAATGATCTACCCCAAGAAACAAGACAAGAGACTATTAGTCAATGAAAGCATTAAGCTACTGCTAGAAGAATTCAAAGATGTCTTTTCAGACAAGCTATCTGGTCTACTATCTATATAAAAAGTTAATTATAAAATTAAACTGACCCCAGAAGCTATACCACTTAAGAAACACATATACCATATATCACTACTTAAAATTGAAGTAGTCAAGAAAGAACTAGAAGAACTACTTATATGAGAAGCCATCTAGCCAAGAAAATCTCCTTATGGCTCACCAGTCTTATTCATCAAGAAGAAGAATGATACTCTATAAATATGCATAGACTATTGTACCCTCAACAAACTCACTGTCAAGAACTACTATCTACTACTCTTGATTGATCAAATCTTTGATGCTCTTAAGAATGCCAAATACTTTACTAAGTTAGACCTTATGTTAGGATACCACCAGATCCAAATCAAGCCAGAAGACATTCCCAAGACTGTATTTATGACCCCCTTTGAACTCTATGAATTCCTGATCTTAATATTTAGTCTCACCAATATATTCACCACATTTCAGACCCTGATGAATAAGATATTTAAGGACCAACTATTTATTTTTCTGTTGGTATATCTTGATGACATCCTGATCTTTAGTACAACTAAAGAAGAATACCTCAAATATATTTGAATAGTCCTGGAGATCCTGCAAAAACACAAGTTTTACACCAAGCTCAAGAAGTATGAATTCTTCAAAAAACAAGTCAAATATCCTGACCACATTATCTCTGTACAAGGAATTCAAGTAGACCCACACAAGATAGAAGCAATTAAAGAATGGCCCATTTCATCAAACCTCACAGAACTCTGATCCTTTCTTGGTCTAGCTAGCTATTACCACTACTTTGTCAGAAACTTCTCTGGCATTGCTGAGCCACTGATCAATCTCATAAGGAAGGCTCTGTACTCAGACCACTATATACCCTATACCTGAGACCTCTTCTGTCAATAAGCCTTTCAAGAACTCAAGAACTGTCTGACCTATACTCCAGTCCTGCATAATGTAGATCAAGGCCTAAAATTCATAGTCACTACTGATGTATTGAATTTTACCATTGGAGCAGTCCTGTCATAAGATAATGATAAAGGATATCACTCTATTGCTTTCAAGCCCTGCAAGCTGGCTCCAGCTGAACAAAAGCTAGCTACTCATGAGAAGGAACTACTGACAATAATATATACACTAGACCACTGGCAATGCTATCTAGAAGGTATTGAGTTTGATGTCATTACTGATCATCAATCTCTCAAGTATATTAACACCCAACCTACTCTATCATGTCTACAAGCCAAGTGAAGCCTCAAGCTTCAAACCTTCAATCTGATGATCATCTACAAGTCTGGCAAGACACTTGTAGTATCAGATGCCTTATTAAGATGCCCAGACCTTGCCACAATCATGCAAGTCACCTTGACATCAGAATTCCTAGACCAGATCAGGCAAGCTTACAAAGAAGACATAGTTGCCACTAGAGTTTTCTTGAACAAGCTCAAGAATACATATACTATTGTATAAAGACAAGGGTAGGCACAAGGATTGGAAGAACTAGAGGCCAATCATGCTTTTGGATATGGATCGGAAGTTGGTGACTAAGGTGATTGTTGTGAGGCTACAGAAGATTGCTCAACAGGTACTAGGTGAGGAGCAGCAGGGCTTTGTAGGAGGTAGACTTATCAGAGACAGGACTGCCTGGGTACATGGCATTATTGAAGGAGTCCAGGCCTGTGGACTGGATGGTAGATTGGTTTTTTTGGACCAGGAGAAGGCCTACGACCATGTTAGGCAGGTTTGGCTGGGCAAGGTGCTGGACAGGATTGGTGTTCCACCACAGTTTCAGGCTTCTATGGTGTGTTTGTTAGAGGGGAGTAGAGTAGCACTGATGTGTAATGGTCACAGGGGTTTGGTATTTCCCTTGGGGAGAGGAGTCTCTCAAGGAGACTCACTGTCCCCTATTTTTTATGCCCTCTCTCTGGAACCTTTGATGGATAGGATCTGTAGGAAGGTGGCTGGGCTCTCTGTGTATGATGTGGAGTGGAAGGTGGGGGCCTTTGCAGATGATATAGTAGTTGGACTTTGATCAGTAGTGGATGTAGTGGCTCTTCAGGAAACAGTGGAATGGTATGAGACACACTCTGGAGCAAAGCTCAACTGGCATAAGTGTGAGATGATGATATTGGAGAATGGGCTAGTGGGAGGAGATGTCATTGGAACAATTGTCTCCATGGGAGAGGTGGTGCAGTATCTAGGTATCTTCTTTTCTATATATGGATCAGTCCTACCACAGGTATGGTGGGAGAGGAGGGTGGTCATTTGGAGGGAGGCTCTGAAAGGTTGGAGGGGTCATCACATCTCCCTGGTGGGGCGGGTGTCAATTCTGAATACTTACTGGTTCCCCAAGCTGTGGTATGTAGCATATCACTTGGACTTTCCAGCTTAGGTGATGAAGAGGCTGATGAAACTGGCTAGGGATTGGATTTGGGTGAGTAAAAGGGCCCAGATCAATTGGGATACCCTTGTGGAGCTGGTGCTTAGGGGTGGCCTGGGCCTTGTTGATTTCCCTAAGCAATTATACTGCCTGCGAGCCTGGTGGTTGAGAAGAGCTGTTGAGCTACAGGGTGGAGGTTGGGAAGGTTTGGGAGATGAGATTCTCCCCCTGGGGGTCCTTGGGGGATCTACTCTCTTTGATGGGTCTGAATGGAAGCCGACAGCTATAGTATAAGGACTTCTGGTAGAGAGTAGTAGATGGAGTATACTGGATAGGCCTGCGCTGGTGGGGCAATGAGGGGGAGGTAATATGGGGCCCAGCTATGTGGCAATGAGACCATCTGCTACTAGGGGGAGCTCCACTCACTGAGTTTGACATTGGGGATGGAGTGGAGTGTCAGTGGGGTATTGGTCAGGATCTTTGGCCAGGAAGGTGGCAGGCTGTAAGAATTGGTGAGGAGTGGGACTGGGCGGAGATCTGGTCTTGGAGTACTGAGGTGCAGTGGTGGCTTCCTCCCAAGTTCTGAGTAGTGTGGTGGAGAATGCTGCAGAGGAATGTTATGTTGAATTTCCATACTGGGCATCTGGTGGTTGGTGGTCAGCTGGATTGTGAGGAGTGTTATAATGTAG
Source organism: Jimgerdemannia flammicorona (assembly GCA_003990745.1). Lineage (NCBI taxonomy): Eukaryota > Fungi > Mucoromycota > Endogonomycetes > Endogonales > Endogonaceae > Jimgerdemannia > Jimgerdemannia flammicorona. The sequence continues at coordinate 443 of RBNI01001203.1, read as the reverse complement.
GGCAAGTTTGGGAATTTGTACAAATGCTGGAACATTGGCTGGGAGAGTGTGAGGTTCTGGGGGACTTTTGGATAGCTATAGGAGACTGGCTAGGGGTCAAAAGGAGACCAGATAGAGAGAGAGATCACTGGGAAGATTTGGAATCTAGACTTGTGGGAGGTGTCAGCAATAGATGGCTTACTGTAGAATGGGTTATAGCAGTGTGGGTGGGGTTGGCTGAACATTGACTTTTTGTTTTTGAGGAGGGGCAACAGATAGAGATATGGGAGAAGCTGTTGAGATGGGAGGAATTGGTGGAGAATCTGCTAACTGGGTGGTGGGTTGGATGGGGACCCCAAGGTGGGCGTCATCGCCATCTGGTGGAAGGGATCTGTGAACAGAGTAGTGGGCAGGTGGAGATGGTGTTTGATAGAGTGGTCTTTTATTGAGAAGGGGTAGGGGGG
>RBNI01001202.1:0-23718 GCA_003990745.1 Jimgerdemannia flammicorona | reverse complement strand
AAAAAAAAAAAAAAAAAAAATAAGCTTTATAATGAGAAAATATACTAAGGAAATAGTGGTGACAATGATAAAAACACCTTCTATAGATCTCACAGATATGGTACCAAATAAGGTCAAAGTATGGACAATAAGACCAATAAATTCAAACATAAAATCAATGTAATAGCAGCTAATCAACTAAGTATAATGACTATTATAAATACTGCAGTAAGTATAGATATAGAAAATATCATTGTTATTACTGAAAAAATAATAAAAAGAATAGTAAAAATAAGTAATAATATAGAAGCCAGTATTGGTAATATGGGGGTCTATCAAGATAAAGAGAAGTATAATAATACTAATATTACTAAAACTGACAATGATGATATGTTCTTCATACAAGCAATATATATAGACAATAATATTTCTACCACTAGTTCTATCACCAGTATAAGATCTATATCTTTGAGTAGTTTTATTACTAAATCCACTAATCTGTCATCTACAAATCTTGGTCAGTGAAATACTTTTAGACTAATAAGAAGTGACAATAACATCAGTACTACTAGTAGTAAAAATACCAATATTACTGATAATAATAATGTCTAGCTCATGGATTCTGAGATCATATAATATATAATGCTATATAGAGAATAGCTCTCTATATATGTATAAGTCTTTCAAGTACTCTATACCTATCAAACTAGGAGATAATAATATCATTTACACTTAAGGAAAGAGAAATGTAGAGATACATCTCTATAGTAATATTGTAAAATCTGCCAGTATTTTTCTTAATATATTATATATACTAGAAATTGGTAAAAATATCTTTTTAAAAGGAAAGATGATATCTTGTAATAATAAAGAGATATATATATATTCAAAAGATATAACAGTATATGATTCAAATGATAATGAGCTAATGATAGTTTTAAAATATAGTAATATTTATATAATCAATGAGATACCAAATGGTGTGAAAGTTTCAACATATATAATAACTATACTAGATACATATATCTAATATATAGTATCAATACTTAGGACATATTAATAAGACAAGTCTTGAACATATGATAAGGAGTAGATATATCAATAGATTACTAAATATATATCCCAGAAATAATTTTTATATAGTATATATGGAAAATAAAGTATTCTAGCAACTATTTGAAAAATGATTAAATTACATATCTGGAGATTATGTAGGCTGAATATATATACCATCATACTCTAGGAAGAAGTATTTTATTATCTTTATCAATAATTATATATATAAGATATATATACTTCCTATTAGTAAAGAGTAAAGCCTTGAATAAATTTAAAAAATTTAAAGTAATTATCAAAAATAAGATAGGACATAAAGTGTATACTATATACTTATATAATAGATATAGATATGTCAATAATGTGTTCAAGTAGTTATTGAGAAAATGTAGTATACACTATCAAATAATAGCTTCTTATATACTCTAGCAGAATGATAAGACTGAGAGATTTAACTATATAATTATTGAAATAGCTTGAATGATAATTAATATGATCAGATTATTATATTCTTATTGGGCTGAAGCTATTAGCATAGTAATATATATCTATAATTAGTATATTTCTCAAGTACTCAGTAAGAAGTTTGACAATAACAAATATTCTAGAGACAATGATCTTATCTCTGAAGAATTATAGAGTAGAATGAAGTCTGATATATCACATCTATGTTTGGCTGTGAAGTATATATTCTTAATAAGAGTAATACTAATTAGTTTAAGTTTGAGTCAAAAGCTGGCAAGTATATATTTCTTAAGTATTTCAGTAAGTTATATCAACTCTGGAATCCATATAAGTAGTATATAATTATTTCATATAATGTATAGTTTAGAGAAAAAGAAAATTAAGAATCTTATATAAATATATTTATCAGAATTTCTATATCCCAGCCAGTATAAGAAAAACAACTAATACTAGTTTACTAACTATCATCCACCTCTCCAGCAGTTAATCAAAATTATTTTCAACTGCTATATATATCTGAGTCAGAGTTATCTAAGCTAAGAATAATGGAGATCAAAAATGAAGATAATAGCAAACTCTCTAACAATAAGAGATTCTTTACAAAGAGTAAGTAAAAGTACTTCAACATTTACTGAGAAACTCATTCTAATTTAGAAAATTATTGAGATATACCAGTAAGCCCTAAATAGTAATATCAGAACCATATAAGCTATGTTAAAGTATATGAATATACATATATTACAAAATCTTCTGATAAGCCAAAAATATATAATGAAGCTATAACCAGTCCTAATAGTGAGAAATGGAAATGAGCCATAGATGAAGAATATATTTCACTCATCCAGAATAATATATGGGATTTAGTATCTCTTCTATCAAATTGTCAAATGATTGGATAAAAGTAAGTTTATAAAATCAAACAGAAGAGTAATGGAAGAATAGAGTAATATAAAGCTCATTTTATTACTAAGGGATACTTACAGAATTATAGTATAGATTATAATGAAACATTATTACCTATATTTAAGCTTATATCTATTATAAAGAGAGGTACTTTATTGAAGTTATATAGGTTATATATTTTATATATTACTAATAAATGACATAAATTTGATAGAATAGTGTAAGGTCACATGCTAACATATCAAGTTGTCATCCCAATACTCCTACTCAATGAGATATATATATAATCCAAAATAGAATACAATATATATCTAAAAAAAAGAATGCAAATTAGAATAAAAGCAATGCATAATATATATAAAACTTGAACTATATATAACACAATTTACTATATAAAATCCTATATTCAAGGAATTTTCATAGATCAAAAAGTATTCCAAAATATGTCCAAAATATCTGAAATATCTGTCTATAGATACAGAATATAATATATGTAATCTACTCATAGATAAGAGTTATAACTAGCATATATATAGTAAGAGAGACTTTTAATAGCCTGAAAAATATCTCATGATCAACCAAATACTGGTGTATCATTCATAAGATCTATAATACTCATTTCTTAAATACACTACTTGAACTTCAGCTTTGGAAGGACTTTAGTCAATAAGTCTGCAATCCTATACTCTGTGGGAATATATTTTAAGTCTATAGTACTATTTTTTATATATTCTCATACAAAATGATGCTATATATTGATAGGTTTCATTCTATTATAATATACTGAATTCTTAGTAAGTACTATTGTCAATTGATTATCTTGTTTGATTAATATAGGGTTCTCCTGAGTGAAACTGAGTTCTTTTAAAAGTTTGCAAAGCCAAATGGCTTCTTTTATTACCAATAATAATATCTGATATTTAGCTTATATAGATGAGATTACAATAAAGGATTACTTATGCATTTGCTATAAGATGATAGACCCTTTGTCTGTAAATCCCTTTCGCTTATTCTAGCTTACGCCTGCCAACCAACTCCTCTTATCTGATATATGTGAATAGATCTTTTATATTTTAGGCAAATGCTTGTATGAGGAAGAACATCTTGAATGCAATGCATTGGTCAGTTCGCTAAGAACCCAACAAGGAGTATACCAGAGGGAGGTGGGAGGGTGTGAAATTGCGAAGTAGTGTCTATGCATTTGAAGTGACAGCATAGCAAAGCGAAAGTAATAGCAATAGGGATTGACTATTTGTCTCGAATATATATACAATCAGGATTTCCTAGTTAGGTAATCGATGCAACTTGTCTTTAACACGCTATCCCTTTTGGGATTTCTTCATTAAATCCCTTTCACTTATTCTAGCTTACGCCCGCCAACCGACTCCCCTTATCCGATGTATGTGAATAGATCTTTTATATTTTGGACAAATGCTTACATGAGGAAGAACATCTCAAATGCGATGCATTGGTCAGTTCGCTAAGAACCCGGCCCAAGGAGGTGTTTATATTATTGTAGGCGAGGGGGCTTGCTCAAAGCGTCGAGGGGCCTGCATGGGGCATAGGTACAGTATACATGTCTTCACACTGGTCCATGGTCAGGGGCCCCTGTGTAACAGTTAAGAGGCCTGCACAGGGTGTAGGCATGGCATCAGTGTCTATGCGCTGGTCCGTGGTTGAGAGTCCTTGTATTATCTACCAAGAGTCTACATGGGGCATAGGCATGGCCTGAGTGTCTAAGTGCCGGTCTGTGGTCGAGGGTCTCTGTGTGGTAGTCGAGGGCCTGCATGGTGCATAGGTGCCGTGTAAGTATTTATGCACCAGTCCGTGGTCAAGGGTCCCTGTGTGACATTGTTGAGGGGCTTTGCCCACTTGTTGTATTATGAGCTGCCAAAGATGTTGTCAGTAAAAGGATGCGGGAGGTCGGCATCTAAATATAGAGTCTATAGGCGTTGCTACACCATCCCCCCAAGGATTTGAATTTCGTAGTCAGAGAAGCCAGCTTCGGCGGCATCCATAGCTGCCCCAATGCGAAAGCTATGCTCGGCAAATGCAGAGGCCACGAGACTGATGGCAGTAAGAAGGGGCCAGAGGCTGAGAAGGAGCCAATTGTGACTGAAAGGCATGCCATTAGACCGGCAGAAAAGAGGAGACAGTGGGGGGGTGGGGTGCCAAAGAAACAAGGTCCGGAGAAGGAGGACGGCACAAGGTGCACCTGCGGGTGCCCGCGCGATATACAGGGTAGCCCCCTTCTGAAAGGGGTTGGTTTTGGAGGAAGGGATTGTGAGGGTGACATATTTAGGGTGGAATATAGAAGGCAAGAATTGTACTGAAGAGTGAGAGAGGTGGATTTGGGGGTCGAAAGAGGGGCCCCAGGTGAATTTGCCAGACCAGAGGAAGCCAAAGTAAGCAAGTGTAATAGCGGCAGCCAGGTTCAATTGATCTGCCATTGCCAGATCCAACAAAGGGAGGATCCGGGACAGGATGGAGATGGTGATGGGAAGGTGGGGCCGAGAAGATGGCTCACCAAGCCAATGTTTGATGCCCCGTAGAATGCGGGGAAGTTGAAGTAGGCCCACGAGGGGGTCAGGAAAGCCCACGTCAATATGCAGAGAGTAGACTGCAGACAGATATGATTTGATAGTGGAGTAGCGGAGATGTCAGATGGCAAGAGAGCATACTCACTAGATCAAGTGTTGTTCCAGGGCAGGCAAGATGGACCCGTCACTGTTGTAGAGGCAGTTAAGGGCACAGAACTCGTGGAAGCTGTGTTGGCCTGCACTGTATGACTGTCGTGTAGAGTCTGCCAAGCCGAACCATAGGAAGAAAGCAGCGAGGGGCGGAAGATGGGCGTGGAGAGAGAGCTAGGTATTGTTGGGACCTGTTTAGTATGGGGGGCAAGGGAGTGGAAATGAGGGAGATCAAGATGGGAAAGAGCATCAGCGATAGCATTCTGGTAGGAAGGAATAAGATGCCTGAAGTTGAAAGGAGTGCTGGGCGCCGAGGAAAAGAAGATACTGTAACAGCTCCAGAAGTTTGGAGCTGCGGGAAGTGCCAGAATTAACAGGCAACCACCGCCTGATTGTCAACATGGACATGAACACGGCGAAACTGCCAATGGGAGCCCCAGGTGGCAGCTGCGATAACCACTGCAAATAGTTCTTTGAATTGAATGTCTTCCTGGGCAAAGTCGATTGTAGACCATGGGACTGAAAACCATGTGCCATCAAAGAAGGCGGCAAAACCCAATGTACCACTGGCATTGGTCCAAAACTGATCATCTGTGATGTCCTCCATAGACTGGATGATAGCGACTCCATTCTAGTGAGAGAGGAACCATAACCACCACTGTAGATCTGCATGCACATCAGCAGAGAGATTAATGTGGTGGTCCAAAAGGGGAGTGCCAGAGGTAATATCGATGAGTCGGCGAAGAAATGGCCGACCCTGGGGAATCACCTGGCAAGCAAAAGCCAGGGACTCCACCAGGGACAGTACGTCACGTTTAGTTACAGTAGGTCTCTGCACGAGCTGAGAGATGGAGGCCAGAATCATCTGGAGTTTCACCTCTAGAAGATGGGCCTCCATGGCGAGTATGTCAATTTCAATTCCCAGAAAAGGGAGTGTCGTGGCAGGACCCTTGACCTTGTCATCTCAGATGGAAAAGCCAATGGCCCAGCAAGTGGATAGCAGGAGATGGAGGGGTCATAATGCCCATCAAGCAGATATACAGGCACCCAGGAAATCGTCGATATAGCAGACTATGTCTGCTAAGCCATGGCATTTGGCCAGCCATTCCAACATCTCTGCAAACACATTATAGAGAAAGGGAGAGGAGCATAAGCCAAAGGGAAGAAATTGATTAAAATAAAAGAGACCGCGCCAGTGGAAGCTGAGCAATTCCCAGTCAACTGGATGGACTGGAATATGCCGGAAGGCATCTGCCAGGTCAACTTTGAAAAGAAGAGCACCCTGCCCCAGCCGTCGTATGATGTCCAGAGTCTGGTCAAAGGCAGTGTATGTTAGGGAGAAGTCTTCTGGAGAAATACCATCATTGACGGAGGTCCCTGATGGCCAAGACAAGTGATGTATCTGGCGTCGACGTGAAGACCCTTTTTTGGCAATAGAACCCAGTGGGAAAGCCTTGAAGTTGGCAAAGGGGGGGTGAAGGAATGGGCCAGCGACCCGGTCAGCAGCAACTTCAGTGGAGATGTCATCCATGATAGCCTGGGGAAATTTGTGAGCAGAGGGCAGGTTGTGGCAGGTTTGGGGCCGGCGAGGGCCTGTGAAGCCAATCTGGACCCTGTGTTGGAGAGCAAAAAGGATGGTTGTCAGGAGGCGCCGGTCCAGAAATTCGCAAAATGCGAATGCCCAGACATCGGCCTGGAGAGGAAAGTGGGGAAGAGGGAAAATATTCAGGATATGTTGGATGAAAGAGTGTAGACCAGAGAGTGGAAAAGAAAAGGAGGTATTAGGGGGCTGAGGGGGCAGGGGGGAGGATACCACAACCAACACAGGGGGGTCAACCATCCCCCCAGGTGCATCCTATAAGGAGCAAGTAAAAGCTCTGTGTTCTTGAGAACAATGGGAACACCTGTGGACATAAGGGCAAGGGTCGCATGTGCATCTCTTAGCATTCCAGTCAACGACACCATTGTGAAGGATGCGGTTATATGCTCAGCAGGCGTTCTTGGATGGGAGTGGCACTGTAGTAGAGGACTGAGGACATTTTGTTGGTCGGGAAGGCCCTAAAGAGGGCACCGCATAGTGCCGTAGGTGAGGGAGTAGATACAGGAACATAAGCTCCCCATCGTGTGTAGCCCAGGTGGTGCAGGTTGATCGAGAGAGAGGGGCCGCAATTCGCCGAGCATGGAATTTGAGGTGATAATCGAGGAGGGCCTCCCATTGAAAGTCTGAATGCAAGTGGATGAGGTCCATTATATAGCAGAAAAATGCAGAGGGATCAGTGAGACCAGGAAAGGCATCATAGAGAATGCTGAAATACATTTGCAATGGTCCTAAGAGAGCTAACAGGTCAGGGAAATCCCACATGACAGCTACCTCGCGCGGCTGCAAAATGCGAGATAATGTAGCAGGGTCCACGTCCTCAACAAAGTGAGGTTCATGAGAGATGACTGCTGATGGAGAGTGAAGAACCAATTTGCCCAGATCGCGCACCTGAAAAGTGTTGTGAAAAATTGCAGAGATCATGGTAGGGTTGGCACCCAAATACTTGGCAAGCAAGTTGAGGTTGCTGGGGGGAGAAAGTGAGAACCCACCTGAGGGAGTTGGTGGGGGCAAGGGAAGTGTCATCACTACAGGTGGCTATGGTGGGCCAGGTGGGAAAGCAGGGCTGCCCCCAGAAAAGTTAACTGATGGCCGGACACCATCGAAGCCAGAGGGCAGAACCATGGGTACGTCTGGCCAGTGCACCGGCCCTGGGCCCTGAGTGTAATGAGGTAAAGGCCCCAAGGCTGGGTGACTGGATGCATGGGCCATTTGGTGTACATGTTCAGGGGGGGTCTGCGGCATGAAGAACTCCGTAAATGGCATCGCGGATACACCTGTAGCTGAAACAGATGGGAGAGGAACAACTGGAACCGAAACAGGAACCGACGCAGGCACTGGAACTGAGACCGAAACAGGAACTGAAACAGGAACCGAAACAGGAACCGACGCAGGCACTGGAACTGAGACCGAAACAGGAACTGAAACAGGAACCGAAACAGGAACCGAAACAGGAGCCAAAGCACCCCAGCCTAAGACATTTATGCCAGGAATGGAAGTAGGTGGTAAATTAATACCAAAAGCAGAGACCGGCACTGTGAAACCGCCCAGTCGGGGGGCAGAAGGAGGTGGGCCCTGAAAATAGGACACCTGGGGTGAGGGTTGGTAAGGACATCAAGATCTGAGGAAGGATCGACAGGGGGGAAGTCCGGCCCCCAGGATTTCTCCAAGCGGCGCCAAAGACGAGCAATGACCTGGTCTTACTGTGCGATATAAGCCGCAAGGTTGCCATCTGGTGGGCAGGGCATAGGGTCTGATGCTAGTATAAGGACAGAGGGAGTTGCCGTAGCTGCTTCCCCAAGAGTGGAACAGCACTCCCACAGATGGTGAAGTCTTGCCACTTCAGTTTTGCTTCCTACCTCAGAGAATGTGTCAATGGTATGGAGGATGGCTGTGAGGTCCCTTAACAAAGGACAAACACCAGACCCAGTAGAGTGGTGGCCAGGGAATTGGTTGCCGGCAGCCCGGCAAATGAGGCAGGAATGGTAGAGTAGAGGCATGAGCAATGAGAGGCGTATATTAGTGAGCAAAGTCTGTGAAATTGTGAAGTAGTGTCTATGCGTTTGAAGTAACAGTATAAGTAAAGCAAAAGTGACAGCAATAGGGGTTGACTATTTGTCTCGAATATATATACAATTGGGATTTCCTAGTTAGGTAATTGATGCGGCTTGTCTTTAACATGCTATCCCTTTTGGGATCCCTTCATTATCAATATGGAAGAGGTATCCAGTTGTAGACCAGTGATCATCCAAGTTTCTGACCCAATCAGTATAATATATGTCAGATAGCCAGATGGTATTGCTTTTACTGTTGCTCTCACTTAATCCAGTATTACCACCTAATGTGAGCATATAGTATACTGATCTCTTTAAGTATTTAAATGTCCTCTTAATTGCTATCCAATATATATTATCATAGCATGAGCAATACTGCACTACTTTATTGATAGTATAGGATATATCAGATCTCATTCTAAGCATTAGATATATAAGAGAACTAACTACTTATTGATAGGGAATATTGGCAGTAGTATACTTGGTGGGTGTATTATTGTTATCCTTAGACATATTATTAAACTTCCTTAACTTTATAGAAGTCTTCATCAGGGTGCCAATGAGCTTATATTCACTCATATTAAAGTATTTGAGGATGGCTTTGACATAAGTTTCTTATGAGAGATATATGGTATGTATATTTCTGTCAAATATAATTGATATCTCTAAAAGGAAGGATATATCACCCATGTTGATCATCTTGAATTCTTGGCATAGAGTTTCTTTAACTCTATTAAGCCTATTCTTGCTGGCAATGATGATAATGTCATCAACTCATATATTAATAAATACTATACCACCATCATCATAATGCTAGATATATATGCAATTATCTGTTTTGTAATATGTGAATTCATTGTCAAGAAGATGTTAATTAATTCTTTTATTCCATAGCTATACTATTTGTTTGATATCATATAGTTATTTATATAATTTGCATATGAGCTCACCATTTTTATATCTTTATAATTGATAGATGTATAGTTCAGTATCTATATCACTATTCAGAAATACTGTCTTTACATCTATTTAATGGATTTCTAGGTTATATAGTATACTAATCATAAGAAGTATTCTAAGTAAAGTAAGCTTGAATACTGGCAAAAATGTTTTATCATAGTTTATGCTATAATTCTATAAAAAACTCTTAGTAATAAAATAAGTTTTATACTGTTCTATATTACCATCAGTATCATATTTTATCCTATATACCCACTTGGATCTAATTGCTTGACAGTTTGGCAGAAGAGATACTAGATCCTACATACTATTTTTGATGAGTGAATCATATTCCTCATCTATTGTATATTATCATTTCTTGTTGTTGGAATATTATATAGCCTTATTGTATATCCTTGGCTCATCAGAAGATATCATGATATATGTACATTCATATATTTCAGCATAGCTCACATAGTTCTTTTGTTGTTATCTAGAGCTTACTGGCATATTGCAATAACTTCCTAATTCTGGATGAATTTCTTAGTGAATATTAGAGCACTTTTGCTTACTCTTTATAAAGGATTTCTTGTCATTAGAGGATTCACTATTATCATCTTTGATCTCCATTATTCTTGGCCCAGGTTCAGGTATATATAGTAGATAATTTTCAACTAACTATATTTGAAAAATATTTTCTTTATCACTAAACAGGTAGATGATGGTTGCTTTGATTACTGCATTTATACTAGCTGGGATATAGATATTTCAACTGATACTTCCATATAATCTCTGAATTATTTCCTTTTTCTCTAAACTGTACATTATATAAGATGACTATATACTACTTACATAGATCCCATAGTCTATATACTTTGCTGGAATACCTAAGAAATATATGCTTACTTGTCTTAGATTTAAATTTATACTAAATAGTAAAATATTTGTCAAGGATATATATATCATATCCAAATATATATAAATGAGCTATATTTAGCTTAGATCTACTCTATAATTCTTTAGAGATATGATCATTGTCTCTGAAATGCTTATGTTGTCAGAATCCTTACTTAATAATCAAGATATACATCTGTTGTAGATATATACTGCTGTATTGATGGCTTTAGCCCAATAGAAATATTCTAGCCTAGCTATATTGATTATCATATATACTATTTCTATGGCTATATAGTTAAATTACTTGATAATATTGTTTTGCTGAGATATATAAGAGCTGTTGTCTGATGGCTTATACTGTATTTTATCAAGAATTGCCTAAATATATTATTGATATATTTATATCTATTATCTGAATATATAGTGTGTATTCTATATCCTATTTTATTCTTAATAATTGCTTTAAATTCTTTGAATTTCTCCAAAGTTTTGCTCTTTACCAATAAGAAATATACATATACTTTATATATATAATCATCAATAAACATTATAAAATATCTCCTACTAGAGTATGATGGGGTATATATTGGACTATATATATTAGTGTAGATGAGATCAAGAATCTCTGAGGTATGCTTCAATCATTCTTCAAATAGTTACTGAGAAGCTTTGTTTTCTATGCATGTCTTATAAAAGTTATTCTCTGAATATATATATGCTGACAATCTACTCACCAAGCTACTATTTCTTATCATATATTCAAGGCTCATCTTACTGATATATCCTAAGCATTAATGCTATATATTGGACATATTAGACATAGTTATCATATAAGTGGAGACTTTTATACTATTTGGCATCCCATTGATTATATTAAGATTGTCTTGCTTTGAGGATATTATTAACCTTTTGTTATCATGCAAATTATATACTATTGTACTTTTTGAATATATATGTATTTCTTTATTACTACATAACATTATCTTCTCTATCAAAAAAAGGTTCTTACTGATTTCTGGGATATACAGTATGTCTAAGAAAGTGCTGGTGAGTTCTATAATATTATTATAGAGATGTATCCTCACATTTCCCTTTTCTTGAGCATAGATGATATTGTTATCTTCTAATTTGACAGATATAGGGTACTTAAAAGACTCATATATAGAGAACTATTTTCTATATAATGTCATATATTGTGTAGCTCCAGAATCCATTTATTAGACATTATTGTTATCAGCTATATTGATGGTACATTTGTCAGATATATGGCTAATATTATTACTACTTTTCATCAGATGAAAAGTGTTTTTCTTTTGCTGTTAACTGGAATCCATAGATGACAGATTGGTGGATTTGGCAGTAGATCATACTGGCAGAACTAGTGCTGGTAGAATTAGTGGGACTTTTTGGTCTAAAATTATCATCTTTCTGATCAGATTTCATACATATAGATCTTGTGCTAGTGGAATTAGTAATAGAGCTAGTGGCTTATATAAAAAATAAATTACCACTTTCATTAGTTTTAGTGGTATTTGTATTATCATACTTCTCTCAATAGTTCTTTCTGCTATTCTCATATTGCCAATACTGGCCTTTTTTATACTTATTTTTACTACTCTCTTTGTCATTTTCCCAACTATAGCAATGTCACTTCCTGTGTCCATACTTGTCACAGTATTCACAGTAACTATTATATTTAGTTGATTGATTGGTAGACTGGTTGTCATGTTGTTGAGCTTGAGTTTGGATTTGTCCTCTTGATCTTATTGCCTATACTTTGGATCTTATTTGATACTACATCCACAGGATCTATAGAAGGTATTTTCATCATCTTCAGTATTACTGTTTCCTAGGTGTATTTCCTCATTCATAAGGCTCATTATTACATGAGCATAATCTGTAAGTCTACTGCTCTCATGTATAGCTATCACTATGATATTATATACATCTAGAAGTCCTCTTGTAAGTACTATAACCTCGTCTTCATTTCCAATGCAATTCATAGATGTATTGAGAGAATTCACTTAATTTATCAAATTATTGATATGACTGGTATATTCATGGATGCTCTTCTTAGACTTTATTCAATGATTAAATAGCTGAGATTTTAAGTAGAACTAATTCAATATAGATGCTTGCATGTGATAATTGCATAGGGCTTCCCATGTCTCATAAGCTGTTATAGCATATATTATAAGCTTCATTTAAGAATTTGACAATATGAATACAATCTTATATAATTCTCAGCAATTATTTGCAGTATCATAATCTTGAATTAGCACTTATGGCTTTATATACTCCACTAAGCTATATTTATCAAGGAGATTTGTTATATAAAATGCCCAAATCATATAATCTTCCCTATCAAAGATCAGGGCAGACCTCTTGGCTGTATTTATGCTTAGGACTGAGACTATTTTTCCTATATCTATTGTAACGGTGACTCCAGAATAATGACATCAGTACAGGAGACAGCCTTTCCTTGCAAGCCACCAGATTAGAGCACAAGAAGATTATACAGTATATGAGATGAGCAATAATGACCAACTGTGAGTCATTGTGACCACAGTACAAGCATCCTGAAGAATATAAAAGAAGGATCAAGGAACTACAGTAGCAGTAACCAATAAGAACCACCAATCCCAAAATAGCTCAAAGACTTACTACAAACAAAATGCCTGCTACCCATCAAACCTCAAGGTCAAGGAATCACCAAGGCACCTCGGTTGAAGAAAGGATGTTCCAAGACATCAGAAGAGCCATGGGGACCCACTCAAGAAGGACTCCTAGTGTTTACCTGGGCACTGCAGATCCTTATCACTTCATTCTCTATCACTGTGAAATGGAAACAAGGATCACCATTGCTACTGAATGCCTCCAAATGTGGCAGGAGTACGAAATAGGAAACCTTCTCTGCTGGGAGTTTCCACAGGCCAGCACCCAAGAGCTACAAGATGCTACTCCCATAGACATACACGAAATGAAGACAGCTAAGAAGATCCATCAAATCTTCAGGCATGCACCATAGTTGATCCCCAACTTAGAGTATGTTAGAGTCTCAGATTTCAGAGACCTGTCATCCTGCTGTATTAATGCACTAGAAGCCAGAATGGCTACAGAAGCCCAGTTCACTATCACCCTCAACAGCAAAGAAGTAGAAGACTTCTGGCATCCTATCCTTCAGGACAACCCAGACCAATTCCTGCAAGGATTGATCTCAGTATTCTAAGGCCCAAGCATCCGGGTTAGATCCCCTCAAGACCCCACATTTGTCCCCTATTTTGTGGAAGAGAACCTCATAGACTGGAGAGCTCCAGATCTTGTTCCTGATTTTCCTGCCACTGCCGAACGTGATGATGTCATCGGCGATGACATCATCCTGTGCGACATACCCGAAGTATGCAAAATGTATGACCTGAATGAAGAATTCGCGGATCTCATCTTCTTCAGTAATGATGATAATGATGAAGCCCCCATGGTCCTGAACTTTCTGCTCTAAGTTCTTTGTTATACTGGATAATGCCAGCACTGATATTCTCATGTAACACCAGATAATACCAGCACTGGTATTCTGAGGTGACGCGAAATTGTTCCAGCACCAGTATTTTGATGTAATATTGGATAATGCCAGCATCCTGAACCTGTACAACCATCAGTACTGACCCTGGAACTTAGTAGTTTTAGTTATTGGAATTTATATTTAGCTTTATATCTTAGCAACCATTGAATTATATTTTGTATAAATACTCCTCTTATTTCCTCTGAAATAAAGTCAGTTCTGGTTTCACTTATACACACTTCCTTATAAGCAATCTAAAGAGATAACAAGACAGTTTAAAGATAAGAAGTTTGAGGACTATAAGACCTTGGGAAGGCACTCCAATAAGAACTTGTTTATAACAAACTTGAGTTAGTCTAAGAGATACACCTTGAAGAGAATCTGGCGTATTTGAAGGACTCAGCGACAACTACATGACACTATTGAGGTAGTTATACTCATAGTTGATAGAATACTCATAATTGGTATATCTATTTCCATGCTCACATTGCTAGACTGATCATCAGACATTTCTAGCATAGTGTATTTTAAAGAGGTATATTACTATAGCCACTTAGTACTAGCAGAGCTTATAATCTTTGTTGTAATTTATTGAAGTTACATAGGTCACATATTTTATATATTACTGATGAATAATATAAATCTGATAGAATAGTGTAAGGTCATATGCTGATATATTGAGTTACTATCCCAATAATATTACTTAGAATACTCCTTACAATTGATATAGTATATGATCTTGAAATCTATTAAATAGATATAAAGATAGTATTCCTAAATAGTGATATAGATACTAAACTATATATCTATCAACTATAAGGATATAAAAATGATAAGCTTATATATAGATTATATAAGAGACTATATAGTATCAAATAAGTAGTATAACTATAGAATAAAAGGATTAATCAATATCTCCTTAATAATGAGTAATGTAGATAATTACATATATATTCAGTACTATAACAATGATATAGTATTTATTAATATTTGGGTTAATAATATAATTATCATTACTAGTAAGAATAGGCTTAATAAAGTTAAAAGAGCTCCATGCTGAGAATTCAAGATGATAGATATAGATAATATATTCTATCTTTTGAGAATATCCATCATACATAATAGGAATACATGTACTATATACCTCTCATAAGAAACTTACACCAAGGTCATTCTAGAGAGATTTAATATGAATAAATATAAGAGTATTGATATTTCAATAGAAGCTTCTATGAAGTTAAGGAAGTCAGACACTATACTTGAGAATAATGACAATATATCTACCAAAAACAATACTAAAGATAATGGTGAAAATATTCTCTATTAATAAGTGATCAGTTTTCTTATATATCTAATACTTGGAATGAGGCCTGATATACATATCTTATATTATCAATAAAGTAGTACAGCATTTCTCAGATTATGATAACTTATACTGGTTAGTAGTTAAGAGAATTTTCAAATACTTAAAGGAAATAGTATACTATATAATTATATTGAGTAGTAATATTAGATTAAGCAGAAGTAATAGAAAGAGAAATAGTATCTGACTATTCAGTATATGTAATACTGATTAGATAGGTAATTTAGATGATTGCTGATATATAACTAGATATCTCTACCACTTTGATAAAAATAGTATATAGTCTGTCATTTTATAGCAAATATGTAAGCAATTATCTATAACAATATCATCAATATAGGTAGAGTATCAGATGTTATCATTAGTGATAAAAAAAGCTATTTGGCTCTACAAACTATTAAAAGTGCTTGGCTTCACTCAGAAGAACTCTATGCTGATTAACATGACAATCAATTAATGATAGTATTTGTCAAAAATCCAGTACATCATAGTAGAATAAAATATATTAATATATAGTATTATTTTATATAGAAATGTGTAAAAAATATCACTATATACTTAAAATATATTTCTATAGAGTATATGATTACTGATTCACTTATAAAAGCTCTTCCAAGACTAAATTTTGAGTAATATGTTAAAGAAATAAGTCTTATAAATAGTATACCAGTATTTAGTTAATTATAGGACACTTTTTAGACTGTAAAAAGTCTTCCTTATTATACTATATTTATATATATATTGATATCTCTCATCTATAAATAGATTATATAGATTATATATATTAGTTATATTTCTCACATGTGGATAGATATTATAAGTATTTTGAAACACTTTTTGATCTGCAAAAAAAATTTTAGATGTAGAATTTCTAGTTATAATTTGGGTTATATATAGTTCTAGTTTTTTTTTTTTATATGTATTAAATTACTTTTTACTTTAGTTTGTATTCTTTTTAGATTATATATCTCATTGAGTAGGAGTGTTGAGATGGCAACTTGATATGTCAATATATAATTATACCATTCTATTAGTTTTTCATCATTTATTAGTAAATATATAACCTATACAAATTCAATAAAATTAATCTCTCTTTTACAAAACTATTAGTCCTAAGTTCTGAGTTTTATAAGAAAGTATTAAGTTTCTTTTACCTATTATAGAGATATAGTCCAAGTATTATATTTAAGTTTTTGTGCTAAATAGAGGTACTTATTGTGAAAGAGAGGGGTATTTTTATTAAAGTTATACAGATCACATATTTCATACTTTACTGATGAATGACATAAATCTGATGGCATGACATAAGGTCATGTACTGATATATTGAGTTATCATCTCAATACTCCTGCTCAATGAGATATATAACCAAAAAAAAATATATATATATAATATATACTCAAAAAAAAGAGTACAAACTAGAATAAAAAGTAATACATAATGTATATAAAAACTAAAACTGCATAACCCAGAATTACAACTATCTAGGAATTTTTAAAGATTGAAAAGTGTTCTGAAATACTCAAAATATCTGAAATATTTATAGGTAAAGAATGTGAAGAATATAATATATATAATCCTCTTATAGATAAGAGATGTAACTAATATATATATAGTGTGAGACTTTTAACAGCCTGAAAAGTATCCCATGATCAATCACTAGAAAGACTCATTTCTTCAATACATTGCTTGAACTTTGGCCTTTAAAGAGCTTTGGTCGACAAGTCTACAATCATATACTCTACAGAGATATATATATTTCAAGTATATAGTACCATTTTCTATATATTCCTATATAAAATGATACTGTATTGATATATTTTGTTCTGCTGTAATGTACTGAATTCTTGGCAAGTGCTATCATGGATTGGTTATCTTGTCTGATCAGCATAAAGTTTCTCTGAGTAAAGTCAAGCTCCTTTAAAAGCTTATAGAGCCAAATGGCTTTCTTTATTACTAATAATAATGCCTAGTACTCTACTTGTTTTGATGATATTACCACAGAACTCTGCTTATATGTTTGACATGAAATGATGGACTCTTTGTCATTTTTGCCAATATAGAAAAGGTATCTGATTATAGATCAGTGGTCATCTAAGTCTCTGGCCCAATCAGCATTATATATATCAGATAGCCAGATGTTGTTACTCTTGCCATTGCTCCCACTTAATCTAATATTGCTGCCACCTAATATATATGAGTGTATAGTATGCTAATCCAATTAAGTATCAAAAAAATCCTCTTAATAGTACTCTAATATAAATTATCATAGTAGGAGGAATACTATACTATCTTATTGATAGTATAAATATATCAGACATCATTCTAAGTATTAGATATATGAGAGAACTGACTACTTGCTGATAGAGAATGTTTTTGGCAGGCATATTGTTGTTATTCTCTTTTTTTTTTTTTTTTTTTTTTTTTTTTTTTTTTTTTTTTTTTTTTTTTTTTTTTTTTTTTTTTTATTATCACTTGGACTTTGCTATTTATTATCAATCTATCACATATAATCACCTTTCTCTGGTACAATTCACATTACACAAACTTCAAGTAACAGTTTTTTGAAATAACTAGGAGTAAAGGTATTATAAAAATGTCTTTGAGCAAGAGTTCTGATGGGTGTACTGGGTCAGTGCTTTCAGCTGGCAGCATGTCAGGAGAGGGTATGGATTGGGGATGGGGGCTTTTGGAGGGTCAAAGGGTGGTGAAGGCTCTGGAGGAGGACCGGTATCTGGTGGATCTGGGGAAAGACCTGGTCCTTCTAGCTTTGCTGACAAGGTGAAGGTGGGTGGATGGCCTGTTGGAACTAGGGCTGGTACTGCTGAGGGGAAGAGCAAGGTTAGTGTCAGGAGGGGGAGTGGCCCTCAGGGAGGAGATGGGAGCATAGGGGCTGGAGGGGCTGTGGCAGAGAGTGTGACTGTTGATGGGAGTATGACAGGGGATCAGGAAAAAAAAAGAGATGTGACAGCTGATAGGCAGGTGAGGCAGGGGGTCCCAATGCAGAAGGGGGACCTGGCAGATGGTGTAACAGGGCTGGCAGTGGCCCCGTTACTCAAGAAATCGATCTCAGAGTTTGCAGCGACCCTGTGCTTCTGGGGCTTAGCAGTGATGGCAAGGATGGTATTGGGGCTGATTTTGAAGCAGGTGGTTGGAGCGGCCTCGGTAAAGTTTCTGAAGGGGCTGGAGGGGGTTGAGGTGAGTTTTGAGAAGGTGGGCATGCTGGATGAGGCTCTGAAGGCTGAAGTAGTGGTTGGGGAGGTAGTGGTCCCTATGGTGCATTGTCTGAGATGGGACCCCAGGGTGGTCCAGCTACTGGTGAAGAGTGTACCTATGGTGATGGCAGTCAAGATGAGGAGGAGGGTTGAGGAGGTAATGGCAGAGTATGGTGATGTGGTGGATATTGGTTTCCAGATCTGGGAGGGGACCACTATAAGAACTAGGAATGTTGATATCAGGATTTGGCTAGCAGAGAGAGAGGCTACTGGGAAGTTGAGTGACTGGTCAGCGGTAATGATGTGGGGGGCTTTCAGCTGTTGAGTGTGGAGGGTGAAAGGGAGTGAGGAGGAGGAGGAGGATCTACTAGAGGCACTGGAAGAGATGAGTGGAGCTGTCGAGTGGAGAGCGAAGGCCTGAAAGGAATATGTAGAGTCAATGCACTTGGAGATTATGGAGGAGAAGTAGGAGCAGGCCCAGGGGCAAAAGTGACAGAGAGAGCTTTTGGCAAGTATGAAAGGAGGGGCAGAGAAGAATTTGGATGGGGCTGTAGAGTCTGGAGGTATTGAGACCAGTGTCTGGGCTGATAAAGGAGGAAAGGAGGTAGTGGCAAACAAGGGAGGGGCTGGGAAGGTGTTGGATAAGGATCTCTATGCCGATGGTATATTCGAAGTTTGGGAGCAGGAGCTGGATGGCACCCCCCCCCCCCACTTATCAGGAGGGGCCTGGTTGGGAATCGAGGGGTAGCAGAGGATGTGATGATAAAGGGGGCCCAGTGAGTTCAATTTGGGGTCCCCAATGTGGCAAAAGGGGGCCAGATGATGGTGGTTGGTGAGGATGAGCTGGTGGATGTCCCAGAGGAGGAGTGGGATGAGGCTGCCAGTGTAGGAGCTGACACTACGATGCTGGATGCTGGGCAGCCAGGGTCCCCTGGAGGGAAGAAGGTGGGGAACCTGCTGTGGATAAGCAAGGTGATGGATAATCTTGCAGCTGAGGCATTGGGTGAAGTTGGCCTGTGTGTGATGTCAGAGGAGTATTGGGCATGGATTCTGCATGGAGATGGAGTGATGGAAGCACTGAAGGTGGAGATTCTTGTAATCTTCCTAGAAGAGGAGAGATATGAGATTGATGAGGTGAGGAAGGCAGAGCCGGTGGTTGTTGCTGGTGAGCAGGCTGCCTATTGTTGGGCAGAACATCATAGTTTGCAGCTCTGGCAGAAGGCCTGTCTGGAGTATCATGAGGACTTTGAGGAGAGAGAAGATGGGGCAATAGTGGAACTGCTGGGAGGGTTGGAGGCACAGGAAGCTGGCAAAAAGGAACTAGCTGCTGAACATAACTTGGACTTGGTGCAGGAGGAACCAAATGCAGACTTGTAGAGGATGGGATCATTACTTAACATTATTTCCTATGAACAGTACAACCAACATTTTCTCTTTGAATGTGAATGGGTTAAGGAGATCTGGGCAGTGTAAGAACATTTTTACTTGGCTCAAGGGACTGGAGGCTGATCTCTTTTTACTACAGGATGTATGGTGTGAGGATGAGGATGATCGAGTGGAGTGGACTAGGGAATGGGGTGGGGCTGCTGCTTGGTTTGGAAAAGTGGCAATTCTGGTGAGGAAGGGTAAAGGAGACTTGGGGGGAATCAGGAGCTGGGGTGATTACTTGGTCTGGAGAGACTGGCATTGGCTAGGGTGGGAGTCAGTGAGGGTTGGCTCTTGCTACTGTCCAGCAGTAAGGGGCAAGAGGACTGCATAGATTAAGGAGCTACTGAAGGAAGGTATTCTCTTAGAGGAAGGGGTCAATGTTCTTGGGGGGGACTTTAATATGGTTCGGGATCAGTGTCTTGACAGAACTGATGGAGGGAGGAATGCAGGGGAGAGAAGTGGAGGTCTGGATACATGGGAGGAGGTGGAGAATTTGAGTTCCTTAGGGGATATGGACAGGATGCAGTGGGGCAACACCAGGGTCTACATACATTGGGTGAATGGTTTGGGTACAAGGATTGACTGGATTCTGATGGCTGAGTGTTGGGGGTCTGATGTTTGGAAGACATTGGAGGTAGAGTAGTGTCCGTGGTCTGATCACTGGGGGCTTTTGGGGCAGGGGCAGTTTGGGGAGAGTAGAGATGGACCTGGACATTGGCACCTCAACTCATCCCTGCTGGCTGAGAAAGGGTTGTGGGACCCATGGGTAGAGGACATTAAGGTGAAGGTTTCTATCTGACAACATGAGGGTTTGTCTGTGGGTATCCGTTGGATGAGACTGAAAGAGGCTATGAGGGTCTATTGGGGAGAAGCTGGTAGAGAAGCTGGGAGATGGTGGAGGAAGCACACAAGGTGTGCTTCCAGTAGGCTGAGGAGGCTGCAAATGGATTGGGTGGATTTGCTTAATTCTGATGGGGTGGAGGATTGGAGGTTAGAGCAGGTGAAAATGGAGATAGTGGAACTGCAACAGGTGTTGCGAGAGGAGGAGGAGACTCATATGCAAGGAATGGCTGCCAGGTTACGGTGGCAGGGGCTTGAGGAGGGTGAGCAGCCTACTAGGTACTTGTCAAGACTCCTCAAAGCTAAGAGGGTGCGACATTGGTGGGATGAGGTCTTAGATGCTGAGGGGGACATAGTGCATGGTACACAACAAATCTTAGGGGTTTTGAAGAAGAGATGGCAGGGTTTGTAGAGTGAGGGAGAAGGGGGTGCTGATGAGGAGGCAATTGAGGACACACTGGAGGAGTGGGGGCCGCCACAAGTAGTGGGGCTGGGTGACTTAATCTTACTGGTGCAGGGAGAGGAGATCCAGAGTATCCTTGTGGCAACTAAGCTTGGTATGGTGCCAGGGGAGGATGGGTTACCATGGGACTTCTGGAAGAAGATGGCAATAGTCCCTGGAGTTTTGGGTGAGATGGCTGCTCTCTGTGACCATGTTCTTCAGAGTAGTGAGTGGGTTGGAGAGCAGGATCTTGGGCTGGTGGCCTTACTGTACAAAGACAAGGGGAGAAGGGAAGACTGGAAGAATTGGAGGCTGATCATACTTCTGGATATAGACAGGAAGATGGTGACTAAGGTGATTGTCGCAAGGCTGTAGAAAGTTGCCCAACAGGTGCTGGGGGAGGAGCAGCAGGGCTTTGTTGGAGGCAGACTTATAAGGAATGGAACTGCATGGGTGCATGGTGTTATTGAAGGGGCCCAGGCCTGTAGATTGGATGGAAGGTTGGTCTTTTTGGACCAGGAGAAGGCCTATGACTATGTATGGCAGGTTTGGCTGGGCAAGGTGTTGGATCAAATTGGAGTTCCCTCAAGTTTTTGGGATTCTATGGTGAGTCTGCTTGAGAGCAGTCCGGCAGCACTGATGTGTAATGCTCACCAAGGTCTAGCATTCTCCTTGGGAAGAGGAGTTCCTCAGGGGGACCCTTAGTCTCCTATTCTCTATGCCCTTTCATTAGAGCCTTTGATGAATAGGATTTGCCGAAGGGTGGCAGGGCTCTCTATATTTGGTGTAGTGTGGAAGGTGGGGGCTTTTGCTGATGACATAGTGGTTGGACTTGGGTCTGTGGCAGATGTCAAGGCACTTCAGAGGACAGTGGAATGGTATGAGGCTCACTCTGGGGCAAAGCTCAACTGGCATAAGTGTGAGACAATAGTGCTAGGGAATGGGCTAGTGAGTGGGGATGTCATTGGAACAATTGTCCCTACTGGTGAGGTGGTGCAGTATCTGGGAATCTTCCTTTCTGGATATGGTTCTGTCCTGCCACAAGTGTGGTGAGAGAGCAGGGTGACTATTTGGGGAGAGGCCCTTCGAGAGTGGAGAGGCTGCCATATCTCTCTGGCAGAGTGGGTGTCAATTCTGAATATCTATTGGTTCCCCAAGCTATAGTATATAGCCTATCACCTAGACTTCCCAGCTTGGGTGGTAAAGAGGCTGACGAAGGTGGCTAGAGATTGGATTTGGGCAGGGAGGAGATCCCAGGTCAGTTGGGATGCTCTCGCAACACTGGTGGTCAGGGGAGGTCTTGGTCTTGTAGATTTCCCTAAGAGGCTGCATTGTTTGTGAGCCTAGTGTTGAGAAGAGCTGCTGAACTATAGGTTGGAGGTTGGGTGCCACTACTGCAGAAGGTGTGAGAGATGAGAACCTCTCCTCAAGGGTCCTTGGGAGATCTGCTCTCATTGGTAGGACTGAATGGAACTCAGAGGCTGTGATTTAAGGGCTTTTGGTGGGGGGTGGTAGATGGGGTACACTGAATTGACCTACGCTGGCAAGGCAATAAGGGGGAGGTGGTGTGGGGTCCTGACATGTGGCGATGGGATAGACTGCTTCTGGGGGGTGCTTCTCTTGCTGAGTTTGATATTGGGGATAGAGTGGAGTATCAGCAGGGTCTCAGCCAGAATCTTTGGCCAAGAGGATGGCAGGTGGCAGGGATTGGTGAGGAGTGGGACTGGGCAGATATCTGGTCTTGGAGTGCTGAGGTGTGGAGGTGGCTTCCTCCCAAGTTCTGGGTGGTATGGTGGTGAATGCTGCAGAGAAATATCATGTTGAATTTCCACACTGAGCATCTGGTAGATTGTGGCCATTTCAATTGTAAGAAGTGTTACAATATAGGGCAAGCTGGGGGACTTGTGCAGATGCCGGAACATTGGCTGGGAGAGTGTGAGGTTTTGGGGAACTTTTGGGTAGAAATAGGAAATAGACTGGGTATAGAGTGAAGGCTGGCAGGTGTGGGAGGCTGCTGGGAGGACTTGAGATCCTGGCTAGTGGGTGGTGTAGGTGATAGTTGGCTCATTATAGGGTGGGTATTTGCAGTATGGATGAGACTGGCTGGACATTGGCTGTATGTATTTGAGGAGGGGCAGCAGATGGGACTACAGAAGAAGATATTATGGTGGGAGGAGTTGTTGGGGGATCTGCTGATTGGATGGTGGGTGGGTTGGGGTCCTCAGGGGGGGCGATGTTGAAGTTTGGTAGCAAAGATCTGTGAGCAGAGTGGTGGGAGGGTGGAGATAGTGT